>VKHI01000129.1:0-65051 GCA_015145745.1 Poterioochromonas sp. DS
TTTTTTGTGTTCTTGTTTATTTTTTTTTTTTTTTTTTTCTTTTTTTTTTTTTTTTTTTTTTTTTTTCCTTCTATACTGAAAATTATCCAAGAAAAAAAATGTGGTTGTAGGAACAAAAGAAGAAGAAGAAGAAAATTATTTGTTCTTTGCTATCCTTCATTTCCCTTTCAACTGAACAAATTAGACAGTCATTTAGTTTAGTCATTCTACTCAATTTAGTTTCGTAGTGATTTGATTTGAATCCTAAATTTATTCTGTGTTGTTTTTTAAAATTTACCTAACTGACTTTTACCAAACTCGATTTTTCAATTATTGAACATTTGTTTTTGATTGGTTTTTAAAAAGAGGGTTTTTAATATCACTTGGGATTTAACCACACTACGGAAGTAGTATTGTAGTGTTTTGTTAAGAGAGTGAGAGGAAGTGAGTGAGGAGTGAAGGGGGTGATGTAGGGTGAGTGGGAGAGTGATGAGTGAGTAGCGTTTGTTTGTTTGATTGCAGAGATGATGATTAACGAACAAAACACAATAGAACAATCAATAGTTCGTTTCTTCTGATTATCACTTCACGTCACTTCACACCGCAATTTATCTTACGATAGTATTCTGACTATCTTGTGAGGAAGAAGGATCAAAAAACACTGTTTTAGGATTACCTCTCTCTCAATATATATATATATATATACTTTGACTGACATCTTGTTCAATTTTTTGACGATTGTCTTTATTTCATATTTTAATTGCAATTTTTCAAACTCAGTGACTAATACTACATACTAATACTATTCTTGTCTATAAAAGAGAAAATGGCTGAACTTTTTAACTTTCATTTCCTTCCTAATTTTATCACTAAATTAGAATCAAAGTTAAGTCCAACTTGCTTAGCTCATGAATTAATCCGTGAAGGAAATACCTTCCTAAAAGAAAGACAATTCAATCAAGCAATTAATAACTTTAAAGATGCTTTAAGAATTATTGACTTTGGTGATAAATGGAAAGATACTACGCTACCATGTAAAGAGAAATTCTCAACAAAAGAAGTCAATGATGTTGTATTACCTGCTTTATATGGATTAGCTGAAAGTAATTTCCATTTACAACAACCTGAAAAGACATTATTCTATTGTGAACAATTATTAAAGATTCAACCAAGAGCTAAGAAAGCAATTGATTTAAAATGTCGTTCAGATGATTCGATAAAAGTTGGACAAAAGCAGTAAAAGGAACACAATCAGAACACTGTGAATACTATGAATACAAAGAAAAGAAGCATTCTATGTTTTATTTTTTTTGATTTTTGTTTGATTTCTCATTGCCTACTTTTTTTTGTTCTTTGAAATAAACAGTTTTGTCTCTCAGTGCAGTGTCTCTTGAGACTACCTTGTTGTATCGTTAGCAGTTAACACACTACTACTTCTTCTTGTTGTTTGATTTGAATAATCTTTGTAAATAATATGTAATTTCGTTATATCATTCTTTTTTCATTGCCTTTTATCATATCTTATCTTCTTCTGACTTATCCTTTCCGCTTTCTTTGACATTCCAGATTATTGTACGTGGAAGGAAACTCAACGATCACTACGTTTCTTCTAAACTTCTTCCATTCATATTTATACTCATATTTTAGGCCTCGCTCTCTCCTATTTTCAGATGAAAGAGGTTTTGTACAGAGTTTTTTCGGATTATTCGGGTGTGTGTAGGAGAGCAGTGTTTTGATGATGATGATGCTTGATGAGGCGAGGAATGACTTAATCCCACTTCATTGACCTTCTTTCTATCATTGATCTCCAAGATTCAGACCTTTTTCTCAAGGCTCTTTTCACAATGGTTAATCTAGGTGAGGAACGAGGTAAGGATGCTCCCCTTTCATTTCAAACAATGAAAAGTTCCTTATCTTTTTCTTTCTTTCTTTTTTCCCTACAGAAGAAACCCTCGACGCATTAATTGATGAAGTTCTTGGTGAAAACGATTTGAGTGAAACAAGTTCTTTTTCAGAACCTTCATTAAAGCTAGAATTAACAAACAACAACCTGTTAATTACCTCTTCTAATCCAGGGAAAAGGAAGAGAAGATCAACAAAGCGTACAACAAATAATCCAAAGTTTATACCAGCAATACGAATCTTTCGTAGAGATATTCGAAGAAAATATGCTGAAATGTTAACAAATGTCTTAAATAGTTATGATCTGGAACTTCATCGACGTTTTTTACACGAATTTGGTAACCCTGATCTCATTCAAGTATTTCGTTCTTATCCAACTGATTTACTTGAGAAATTAAGTCGTAAACCTCATAATGTAGGTATTGACTCCCTCATCGAGGGTATTAGTCGGCAATACTTGGCCGTTCCTGATATTGTCTTTCAATTGTCTGATGTGAAGGTTTGCCAAAGATTAAATACTACCGGTAGTAAAATTGTTGCAAGCTCGATGGTTCGAGGTACCATGCTTTATTCGATAGTTCCTACCCAAAAATACACAATTCAAGATAACAATTACCAGCAAGTACCCTCTGAGAAAGAGGATAACAGTATGTTCGCGACAGGTTCTTCGAAACATGATGACCATGTTCTTCTCGAGTTACTTGAGAAGCAAATCGATTATTGTATGGAAGGTATTGTTACTATTTCCTTGGACGATCAACATCGTTTCGTTTCCATATGTATTGAAGCTGAAAAGGTTGACCAATATCAAAGGGAGATTCAACTAATTCAGTACCAATAGCACCATTTACCTTGATTTTCCACTCATTCCAAACGTATTTTTAATTATAGCAGTGTTCCTTTTGTTAAATGACAACACTTTGTTAACTTATGATTTAATTATGATACTTGATTTTTACATTATCTTCTTATAATCAGGTTCTATCTACCTTCTCTCCTCATTTCGACTCTTTTTTAGCGATCTTAGCTTATGAGATTTCATTCAACACCTTCAGAGATTTTCTTGGGTATAGACTAAACAATCAACCTAGTTATTCCTCCTGCAATTGATCTGATCGCTCTTACAACGATAATAAAAGAATTTTCCTTTTAAATCTTTTGGTAATAGTTGTGAATGGATATTTTTGAAAAGATCTCCGGCTTGTGT
This sequence comes from Poterioochromonas sp. DS, assembly GCA_015145745.1. NCBI lineage: Eukaryota > Synurophyceae > Ochromonadales > Ochromonadaceae > Poterioochromonas > Poterioochromonas sp. DS. The sequence continues at coordinate 3,089 of VKHI01000129.1, forward strand.
TTGCATTAAGATCTTTTAGTTCAAAACAAAAGCTCAAAAATACATCAAACAATCTGAAGAACTAGAACAGCTGGGAAGGAACATCTTTTTCTAGGAAAAGTAGAGGATTTCCTTTACTTTTTCGGTAAATCAGACAGATTTTTTTTCAGGTCTGGGTAATCGAGAGGGGATTGCTAGAAAAGGAAGGAGAGATTCTTTACGTGAAGACGAGTTATAGTGAAATTTTGCCGCAAAAATTGCTAACCTGTAGATTCATTATAAACTACTTTGCAATCTCAAGGAGGATTGAAAGACTTTAAGATGAGAACAATCTTCTCTCCCTTGGTCTTGGTTTTGGTGTTGACAGCATTGTTGTTTCTGTTTGTGGTAAGTGAAGTTTGTTGTGGATGTTTTAATTTTGCTGACTTTCGGTTTCATAGAATTTATCGATTGCAACAAATTCAAATTCAACTACGACTCCAAGTATTGCCTCAACTGCGTACCCATCAACAGAAATGTCAACGGCTAATCTATCAGCCACTCCATCTGCAACATCAACTGTCACTCCTTCAGAAATCCCAACAGCTGCTTTTACTGCTAATTCGTCTGCAATTCCAACCTTCCTTCCAACATGGCGACCTTCTGTCTTTGTAAGTACTTATATGAATTTTGCTTTTTCAATGGTATAATCCTTGTGTCTCTTTTGGTTAGCCGACAGTGAATCCAACTGCGACACCGACCACCACTCCGACCGCAGTACCTACTACGATTCCCACAGCAACTCCGAGTGTGGTTCCGACTCAAACTCCTTCCTCCGTACCAACCTCCCCTACTGTCTCTCCTTCGTATAGTCCGAGCGTAACACCAACGTATTCACCTTCTGTCATTCCAACTACACCGACAAGTCGACCATCCTCACTCCCAACGAGGCTACCAACTGGTCAACCAACTAGTCATCCTTTCGGGCAGCCATCTTCAAATCCCACGAACCCAACCTCGCTACCTTCGACAGAACCAAGTTCTACACCTAGTATCCAACCAACTTCCAATCCAACGAATCCCACTAGTGAACCAAGTTCATCTCAACCATCGTCGCAGCCTTCTTCTCCACCAACATCTGTGCCAACATCTGTGCCATCATCTAAGGTGTCCTCTCAGCCCTCCTTTGAACCTACTGGTGATCCAACAAGCGACGTCTCAGGAATTCCAACAAGTCAGCCGTCCTCTATTCCGTCCTTTCAACCATTGTCGGAACCAACTTCTCAACCCTCCGACAACCCGACTTCATTAACTGAATCCACTGATCTCTACACTGCGAGTTTGATTGGATCTTATTCTATCATGGTAAGTAAATCCAGCGCTCTGGTATGCTTAAATCCTTATGGTGCTTGTAGGATGCTATTTTAACTAATACCCCGTTAGAAGTATTAAATGCTAGTAATATGGTTTATAAAGCAACGATTCAATCGATTTATTCCGGTTCATTACCAGCTGTTCAATTGTTATATCGTAAAGGTCGGTTACCAATCAATCAACAGAGTATTGATGGTAATTCTGCATTATTCTTTGCTTGTTTATGGAGAATATGAAATTGTGAATTATCTATTAGATCATGGTGTTGATTTCACTTTGGCGAATACTCGTGGTGAAACCCCTTTAATTATTGCAAAAAAGAAAGGATATCGTGATATTGTACTTTTATTACAACAGTTTGGTGCTACCCAATAAAAGAATAAAGACTTGAGTATTCTTGGAACTTATTTGCCTCTTAACGTGGATCGTGGTATTATTTGTGTTATATCGTATGTGTACCTTCGCTTCTGCTTTTCTCATTCTTGCATGATAATCCATTGTGTTAATGTTTGTGATTGTGTCTGTGTTTGTGTTTGTGTCTACCTCTTTCTTCTTCTTCATGATCTATGTGAATTATCTATTAGATCTTGGTGCTTGACTTCACTTTGGCAAATACTCGTGGCGAAACTCCTTTAACTATTGCAAGAAAGAAAGGATATCGTGCTTTTTCCTACACCGTGCGTGGTATTACTTGTGTTCTATCGTATGTATACCTTTGCTTCTGCTTTTCTTTTTTTTAATGATAATCCATTGTGATTGTGTTTGTGTTTGTGTTTGTGTTTGTGTCTACCTCTTTCTTCTTCTTCCTGTTCTTGTAAGTACTCCAAGATAGGGAAGTTTATACTTATTGATGGAGAAAAAGATACAGCTGTGGATGAGAGAGAGAGAAAAAAAAAAAAAAAAAAAAAAAAAAAAAAAAAAAAAAAAAAAAAAAAAAAAAAAAAAAAAAAAAAAAAAAAAAAAAGCGAAATGTAATCATTCAATCCTAAAGTTCTATGATAATACTAACAAAGACACAAAACCAACCATGAACACCCTCACTCAAAACTTTTTAACTGCAATAGAAAGGGATGATGTTACTGTGATCACGAAAAACGATAAACGATAATGAAAAACGGTATAAATACGGTGTGGTGTGTTGAGATGATGAGAGTGGTGTTTCAATGATGTAATATGAGGGGAATGACTTATCTCGGAGCTTACTCAGTTCTGTTTTGAGTAGTAATGATTGATCTCATTGAATCAGGTAAGAGTCTCTTCCATTTCGAAAGATGAGCTGCGAATCATTTTTCTTTTTGTTTCGATAGATGGAACATTGGACATGTTGATGAATGAAGTGATTGATGTGAAGGATTTGAGTGAAACATGTTCTTCATTAATAGAACCTTCATTCGATTCAGACTTATTGAATAGTAGTATACTCATTCCCTCCGCTAAACCAGCGAAAAAGAAGAAAAAATCATACAAGCGTCCTCCAACGAATCCAAAATATATACCAGCAATACGAATCTTTCGTAGAGATATTCGAAGAAAATATGCTGAAATGATAACGAATGTATTAAATAGTTATGATCTTGACCTTCATCGTCGCTTTTTAGAGGAATTTGGTCATCCTGATCTCACTCAAGTATTTCGTTCTTATCCACCTGATTTATTTGAAAAGCTCAATCACAAGCCATCGATAGAAGGTTTTGACTCACTAATCGAGGGTTTGAGTAGACAGTACATGGCTATTCCTGACATTGTCTTTCAAATGTCTGATGTGAAAGTTTGTCAAATATTAAATACTCCTGGGAGTAAGATTATTGCAACGTCGATAGTTCGGGGTACTATGCTTTATTCCATAGCTCCTCCCCTATCTTCTGAGAAAGAGAGTAATAATCATAATAATAATCATGATCTTCTTCAACTTCTTGACAAAAAGATTGATTATTGCACAGAAGGAATGATTACAATCACATTAGACGAACAACATCGTCTCCTTAACATATGTATTGAAGTCGAAAAGTTTTGAACGAAAGAATTGTGGTCTAACTTATTGTAAGAGTTTCTTGGTTAGCTTTGTGTCTTTGTAAGTATTATCATAAAACTTTATGATTTAATGAGTACATCCAACTGTATCCTTTTGTTTCTATCAATAAATATAAGTTTCCGTACCGTTTTCCGGACCTTGCAGTGACCCAATGTAAAGCAATGAGATCAACTAAAAAGATTTCACTAATTCCTTTAGGAAAGAAGCCTAGAATACGAATATAAGTTCAAAAAACACAGATAAATCTTTCACAGAGATATTGATCTGATCAATCCAAGCCTTTTTGAAAAAGGTACTACACAAACCAACGAGCAATCTATGATTGCGAAACTCTCCGAGAAGGATAGAAGCCTAGAATACGAATATAGGTTCAAAAAACACAGATAAATCTTTCACAGAGATATTGATCTATTTTACACTTTGTTTTTTGTAAATTACTCTTTGTTGTATATCGTTAACAGATCAAGCAGTTAACAGACTACTACGACTTCTTCGAGATAATAGCTAATATTTTCAGATGAAAGAGGTTTTTTTCGGATTATTAAGGTGTTGGGATTCAGGAGAGTGGTGTTTTGATGTTGTTGATCAATGCTCAAAGTCTCATTGAATCAGGTAAACTTCCCTACAATTAAATTCCGTGACAGGTTCTGATTTTTCCTATAGAAGATATTGAGACATTTGTGCAAGAAAGATTTGAGTGAAACAAGTACTATGACAGAACCTTCCTCGAACCCAGACCTAGCTAACAACATGCGAATTCCCTTTATTCTACCAGACAAAAAGAAGAAAAGATCAAAGAAGCGAAGAAGCAATAATCCTAAATATATACCAGCTATACGAATCCTTAAAAGAGATATTCGAAGAAAATATGCTGAAATGTTAACAAATGTTTTAAATAGTTATGACCTTCACCTTCATCGACGGTTTTTACAAGAATTTGGTAACCCTGATCTCATTCAAGCATTTCGTTCTTATCCACCTGATTTACTCGAAAAATTAAGTCGTAAACCTCATATTGTAGGTATTGACTCACTAATTGAGGGTATTAGTAGACAATACTTGGCCGTTCCTGACACTGTCTTTCAATTTTCCAATGTACAGGTTTACCAACGGTTAAATACTCCTGGGAGTAAGATTATTGCTACCACGATGGTTCGAGGTACCATGCTTTATTCTGTAGTGCCTACCCAAAAATACACTGCAGACAATAGTAACAAGCAATTATCCTATGAGATAGAGGATTCAGGGTTTAATAATCATGTGATTCTTGAACTTCTTGACAAACGAATCGAATATTGTATGAAAGGAATCGTTACGATTTCATTAGACGATCAACATCGTATTCTTTCCATATGTATTGAAGCCGAAAGGTTTGAGCTGTAGTACACTTATCAAATGTTATCTTTACCGAATATAAGTAGAGAGAAATAGTTTCATATCAAAAAATAAAATTATCTTTATTTTTCTTTTAATTCACAATGTAATTTTTAAGTACAATTCTTTTCAGCGCATACGAATATATTTATTATTCATCTGGGTCCATTCAAAGCAAAATTCTGCACACCACCTCTACAGATCTTCAAACTTAAACTTAGCAACACACCTCTAAACAAACATGAAAAATATCATCAAACAACATTGCCCATCCTCAAATCCTCAAATCTCCAAATCTCCAAATCCCCAAATACCCTGTCAACAATCAAGGTAGCGTAAAATTGAAAGATAATCACTTAGTTTGTGAGAGTAATATGAAGGCGTGTGCTGGTTTAAGAGGTGTTTCATATGATGATGGAGATTGATTGACTTTCCTTTGACTTTTATTATTATTATATTCCTTAAGTTCAAACTATCTGACTATCTGAGTTATTTTATCAAAAAAATGATAGTTGATTTACTTGAATCAGGTAAAACTTCTTTCGTTTCTAGTGATGAGCTCGAACCTATAGAAGAGACATTTGATACATGGGCTTGGTGAGAATGAATTCAGTGAAACAAGCATTATTACAGAACCTTCCTTTGATTTTCCCAACTTAGTGAACAATACCATGCTCATTCCCTCCACTAAACCAGCGAAAAAGAAGAAAAGATCATCCAAACATAGAACAGATAATCCAAAATATATACCAGCAATACGTATCCTACGAAGAGATATTCGAAGAAAATATGCTGAAATGATGATAAATGTATTGAATAGTTATGATCTTAAACTTCATCGACGTTTTTTAGAGGAATTTGGTCATCCGGATTTAATTCGAATACTTCGTTCTTACCCCCCTGATTTCTTTGAGAAACTCAATCAAAAGAAACGACTTGAAGGTATTGACTCACTAATTGAGGGTATTAATAGACAGTACATGGCTATTCCTGATATTATCTTTCAAATGTCTGATGTGAAGGTTTGTCAACGATTAAATACTACTGGAAGTAAGATTATTGCGACTACAATGGTTCGAGGTACCATGCTTTATTCGATAGTTCCTACCCAAAATTATATTCAAGATGATGATAATCAGCAATTAATCTCTGAGAAAGAGGATAATAATTATGTGCTTCTCGAACTTCTTGACAAAGAGATTGATTATTGTACGGAAGGAATTGTTACGATTTCATTAGACGATCAACATCGTTTCCTTTCCATATGTATTGATGCTGAAAAGGTTGAAAGTAGAATTGAGTTGTAAAATTTATCTTTAGTAGGGAAACTTTTGTATTTTCCTTACCTTTTTAAATATTTGTAAATATTGCTTCTCTCATCATTGAATATGACTCTACTATCCTCTTCAAAGACTATCTCTTCTCTACTGTCTCCAACCCTCAGAGCGACTCGATGCGATGATACTCGTCTCAGCATAGGACGTTGAGTACAGCGTTCGACTTCAAATAGAGGAGATTCGACTCTTCCGAGAAGAGAAATCTTGAATATATGAATATATGAAAGTGATGTGGTTGCAGCAGATATGAAATATAAATAGGGAAAACTTCCGACAAAGCTTTGACAAAGTTGCTACTCTATTTTGCTACGAACTTTGAAATGAATGAAAAGAAGGAAAAGATCATTTGATGTTACAACAAAAGAAGTTTCATGAATCTATTTTACAATGTTTTCTGTTTCTTTTTAAATTCTTCTTGTTCTTCTTCAAATGTTGTTTCTGATAATAATCGTTTTGGTTGTGTTTGTTCATATGCTTTACCAAAGAACAATGGATTCTTTTCTGCTTTCTCGGCAACTCTTAATAATGCTTCACGTGGATCTTCTTCTCTTGTTGTATCTTTTGTTTTCCCTTCTGTTACAAATTTTGTAAAGAAGAATGATGTGTTAGGTCGATTCCCAGGACCTTGTGTGGATGGTTTTTGAGGTATTTTCGAGAGATAAGGATCTTTTAACTCCATGACTTTCTCTATGTATTTCTCCTTTGCTGTTTTTTCTTTATACATATCTAATGCTAATGGTGCATAGATTTCACCTACTACAGCATAATCAGATGGATCTTTTTCACGTTTTGGTGCTTTATGTACTGCTAATAATATACCACGACGTGATAATTCCGGATCATATAATATCTTGATTTCACCATTAGATAATGTTATATATAATTGATTGGTTATTGGATGCCATTTAAGTGCGATTCCAACAAGTTTATCACGTATAACAAGTGATAATACTTCCTTTGGTGGCGTATGAGTCGGTTGAGTCGATAAACTTGAGGAGGTTGATGGTAATGGTGTGGTACTATGAAGATCAAAGAAATGTAATCGAGAATGAGGATCATCAGCATGTGGTGATGAACAACATACTAATAAAGAAGAATCATGATTAAAAATAACATTAGCTGATGGATATAAATTAGGAAGATTTTCTAAAACCCATAAAGGAGCTATATTACTACTTGTAGTACTCGAGGCTTGTTGGAATGACCAAAGAGCAATACGACCACTTTCATACCTCACAACAAACTTATCATTATCATAGGAGACGGTAATGTTTAATACTGGATCGTTTTCAACTTCTTTCCAAAGGTAATAAGCATCAGGACGTGTTGATAAGGTCCTTCTCTCAAACCATATCTGTATTGAGCCATCAGCACCACCACCTGCTATCTTCTGACCGTCTGGGGAATAAGCACATGTTGTTGCACTAACACGTGCTGTACCTTGTTGGGCAGATCTTAATTTTAATACTTGCTTATTTATCAGACAGCCGAAGGTAGCCTGTCCTAAGAGATCCCATAGTCGTAGTGTCCCATCAAGACTGCTTGTTAAGACGAGATTCTTCTCGTGTGGATGCCACACAACATTGTTTACTTCCATGACATGGCCTTTTGTCTTATTTAAGTCACGTAAGTACATATCTCCTTTGACAAATTTGATAATCTCGTTGCCATCGCGATCATAGACGATTGGCTGTGACGATCCTGTCGAGATGACGAAGCGATCACCTGAAGGACTATGACTCACTGCCACAATTGGATGACCCTCTTGAGGCTCAATAGACTGAAATGCACGACATCGAGAGTCCATACCTCCGAAGTCATATATTTTGAGGTTATAGTCTAGGGAGCCTGTGACCACTCTGTTACCTGCAGGTTCTATAGACAGACAAGCTGTTGCCTTCTCATGACCAACAAGGTGAACTTCACTACTAATAGGTATTCGCTTGGATTTAGCAAATTTATTCATATCTTCTTCTGAATTGATCACTTTTATGGGATTGGTTGCTAAAGGTGTTGGTTCATCTGTTTCCTTCTCTTTCTTTCTTTTTTTCTTCTTTTTATCGCCTGATTTTTTATTCTTTTGTTCTACAGGAGCAGTCTCAACTGGTTTTGGTCCAAACTCATCGTCACTGCTCTCCTCTTCCTCATGCACCTTCTCTGGAGATGGTGCTCTCGGCTTGTTCTGGATGGTTTCTTCGGTCTCTAACCCCTCTTCAACGCTTTCTACCTTCTTCTCTTCCTCCCGATCAATCACTCCCTGTTCTTCCTCATCACTTTCTTGATAATCTTGCAAAAAGTCCATTATTCATCAAGTTTCATACAAATTTTTCTTGTCCAATTGGCGTAATTCTTCCGCGTAAAGCGGAAATTGAAGTTGCACATCGGAAAAGGCGGAAATTCAATCTTTGGCGGAATTCGACAAGGATGTTGTTGCTGTTTGTTGTTTTCAGAATTCACCCAAAACAACATCATTGCTTTAACAACCTTAACAAGATTCTTACCCGGGATCTACCCTTGTTGAATAGTACCTTCGAAGTGTATTGAAAAAGAGCTTTTGCTTTTGCCCACGTTGTTATTAAGAAACCCTAGGAAAAGAGAATGAACACACAAAGATCTTTGACTGTCCTTGCAAAATCGCGTTTAGCGAATGTGACACAACACCACCTTGGTGCTACCACTGTGTCAATTAGATCTTTCTCTGGTAGACATACAGGAAAGGAGGCGAAGTTTCCAAGACCACTTCGTACAAAGAAGCGTGGAATTGATATTATCCACGATCCTTTATGGAACAAATCTCTCGCCTTCGACTTCAGTGAAAGAGATCGTTTAGGTTTACGTGGTCTTTTACCTCCTACAATTAGATCCCTTGAAAGTCAAGTTGCTCATAATATTAAGTTACTTCGTGCTTTACCTGATGATGTTTCCAAAAATCTTTATTTACAAGATTTACATAACCGCAATGAAACCCTCTATCATCGCATCGTTATCGACTATGTAAGTTTAAATACCTTTTGTTTCACCCCCTTTCTCTCATCTAATCTTTTAAATAACCTTTAGATTGAAGAGATTGCACCTTTAGTCTATACCCCTACTGTTGGTACTGTCTGTCAGCAATATGGTGTCAGATTCAATAGAACACGTGGAATGTTCTTTTCTGCCCAAGATAAAGGAAAATTCAGTACTATGGTCTATAACTGGCCTCATGATGGTAAGATACAACCATTCTTTATCCTACAACTTGAAGTTCAACTTCCTAATTTGAATAGATGTTCACGTTATTGTTGTCACTGACGGTAGCAGAATCCTCGGCTTGGTAAGTTTTTCCTTCCTCCCTCATATTTATATAATGATAATTGTATGATATAGGGTGATTTAGGTGCTCATGGTATGGGTATTCCTATTGGAAAATTAGCTTTATATTGTGCTGCAGGAGGTATTGCACCTCATCGTGTCTTGCCAGTCATGTTAGATGTTGGAACCAATAATGAACAACTTCTAAAAGATCCACAATATGTTGGTTTACGTCAACCACGTTTAACTGGTGATGAATATTTTGAATTAGTTGATGAATTTATGTCAGCAGTATTTGGTCGTTGGCCAAATGTTGTTGTACAATTTGAAGATTTTGAAACAAGTAAAGCAATCCCATTATTAAATAAATATCGTAAGAAGTATCGTTGTTTTAATGATGATATTCAAGGTACTGGTTGTGTAACATTAGCTGGTGTTTTATCTGCTGCCCGTATCTCTGGTATGAAGCTTACTGATATGAGATTTGTGTGTGCTGGTGCAGGTTCTGCTGGACTTGGTGTCTGCTCACAGTTAGTTGATGGTATGGTTGGATTGGGTCTTACTAGAGAAGAAGCAATGAAAAGATTTGTTTTATGTACTGTTGATGGTGCTATCGGTAAGAAGGATGGTAAATTAGGTAATCCTCATCAAGATGCTACAGCAGAACAGAAGTCATGGGCGAATCCAGCTGTGTCTGATGGAACATCATTATTAAATACTGTCAAGTCTTTTAAACCTCATGTATTATTAGGTTTATCAACTCAAGCGAATATCTTTACTGAAGAAATGATTAAAGATATGGCAACTCATGTTGAAAGACCTATTATCCTTCCTATGACGAACCCTACTCATAAGTCAGAATGTACACCTACTCAAGCTTATACTTGGACTAATGGTCGTGCTATTGTTGCAACTGGTAGTCCTTTCGGTCCTGTGAAACTTCCTGATGGAAGAGAATTCTTCCCTTCACAGTGTAATAATATGTTTGTCTATCCTGGTATTGGTCTTGCTACATCAGTTGCTGGTATTACTCAAATTACCGATAAGATGTTATATGTCGCAGCTACAGCATGTGCAAGTAGTACAACAGCAGAAGATATTGAAGTTGGTAGAACTTTCCCACCAGTAAATAGAATTCGTGATGTTGCACAGAAGGTTGCATGTGCAGTGATTGAAGAAGGTATTCAAGCAGGTTTAACAACCAAGATTACTAGTAAGCATATTGAGGAAGGAATTCCTAATTTAATTTCTAGGAAGATGTATTTCCCAACTTATGTGCCATTGTTGTAATTTTGATTGATTGAAATGATTGTACTGTTTTTTTGCTCCTATATAGATTGTTGTGTTTTTTATCATCATCTATCTATCTCTCACAATACTTCTTTTCTATTTGCCTCATTCTAACAACAACTTCCCTCTCTTCTACTCTTTTGGAACTACCCTAGACAAATTTTACTTTTGGTTTCTTAATTTATAGATCGTAAACATATAATTTGATAACTTAACAATGACTTATAGTGTCTTTTTGCGTGAGGAACGTTCCGCACACGAAATTCCGAAAACCGAAAGAATGAGAATCTCCATAACCAAGACACTCATTAATTATCATGATTCATCCTCTTCTCTGTGTTATTCTTGCCGCAACTGTCGTTGCGAAGTGTGTTAATGGAGCTTATTATTTGGAAACCATCGCTGGAGGTGGAGTGGGTGATGATGATTGGAGTAGCGGGGATAATAGCCCTGCTACTTCGAGCAGTATTAGTTCAACTTATTCTGTATGGGTTCAGACAAATGGTGATTTCTTATTCACTGAAGCTTATTCAGCTCTAGTCAGAAAGGTTGATGTGGCCACAGGGATTGTAGTTTCAATTGCTGGAACACCATTTACCTACAGTCATGATGGAGTGGGTGGACCAGCACCTTCCATGAAATTTGATTATACGCTTTCAATTTGTGCTGATAATTCAAGTAATCTTTATATTGCAAGTGATGAATTTATTTGGTTTTATCAACAATCCTCTGGTATTGTCTCTAGATATGCTGGTAAACCTTCCTCTACTAATTCTTATGATGGTGATAATGGTCAAGCAACCAGTGCAACGATTTCTTCACCTCATGGATTGTATCTTACTTCATTAGGAGTTCTCTATTTTGCTGATTCTAATAATAACAGAGTCCGTTTTATTGATACTTCTGGTATTATCAATACTTTTGCTGGGAATGGTGTCTTTGACTTTGCAGGGGATAATGGTCCAGCAACTTCCTCTTCTCTTCGTTTTCCTTCTGGAACATGGATAAATAGTTTAGGATTTGTTTTTATCGCTGATTTTGGTAATAATCGAATTCGTCGTGTTGATAATGTAGGAATCATTACAACTTTTGCTGGAACAGGTAAAAGATCTCCTTTCGCGGATAATACTGCAGCAACTTCAGGAACATTAAACAGACCATTTGATATGAAAGGAGATAGTTTAGGGAGTCTCTATATCTCAGAGTTTGAAGGTTGTCGTATTCGGAAAGTCTCAGCTTTAGGAATCATCACAACCATTGCAGGTCAGACCTCTTGTGTACTTCCATCACTTACCCTGCAATCACCAGTATTAGCGACTTCTATGCCTCTTAATTCACAATATGGTCTTATGTTAGCAACGAATGGAGATATCTATGTTGCTAATCTTCATTATATTCGTCGATTATATGATAATGCCTCGGCGACTGATACTATCGCACCAACTGTTTCTCCTTCACTTCGTCCTTCCTTTACCAATGAAACTACTGATTCTTCATCTTCTTCATCATCCAATTCACAAAGATTAAGTGATATTAATATCTTTTATGTTACTTTCTTTCCTGCATTATTTGTTTTAATTATCGTTATAATCGTTGTTTATATCTATATGAATGGAAAGGCTATGCAAGGTAAGGGCCTGCTTATCTATCTTCTGATAAACCTATAGCTTACAATTTTACAGATGTCAATGTTGTAGGGAAAGGGGTTGATATTCAAGAGAAGAAACAGTATGAGACCATTGAGAAAGACGAAAATAATAATGGTTATGAAATGGTTGAACAATTATCAAATGTTGAGAGTTTATAAAGGTTTTTTATAAGACAATGATGTTATTTATAATAGAATATATTTCGAGATATCTCATCTATCTTCCTTCTTGATTCTTATCATATGTCGTAGCTAATATTTGTTTTGATTTCTTTCTTTCCTTCTTCTTTCTTTCTTTTGCTGTTATTGTTTCACCTCCTTTTTCTTTTTCTATTTTTTCCTTTGTTTTCCTATTTTCTTCTTTTTGATTGGTTGATTGACATACAATTTTGATCCAATTAAGATATTTGAGCAAATCTATGAACTTGTTGTCTCTCGAAGTCGTGGTTCTTTGGAAATATTTGTCATATGAAATCAAAGTAACAACATACCAAATATCAAGTTTTCTTTCTCCCAGCATTGATATTTGGTATTTATTTTTGCTGATTCACACTTTTTAAATTATTAATTTAAACCCATTTACCAATGATCTTAACTAAGAAAAAAAAAAGACATATTTCTTTGATTAGGTCTTACAAGATCAATTGCTTCATTCAATAATCTTCATTACATTACATTTATCGACACTGTGATAGGCGGGGGCTAGCTGCCCCAGTTAGCCCTTACCCATGCAGATTCGTTTGTGTGGTTGTGTATTATGTAATTGCTTATCAAATACTATCTAGATAACCGATAACTTAACCTTCCATAAACAAGTCAAGATCATATAGCATTGAATTTAGATTCACCTGATATTTGATGCTGAGCTAAAAGATTCGCTAATTGGGCACTTCAAATTTATTGGTCTAAACATTGTACACAGGGATGGTGTTATCTTTCATAGCCAGTATTCATGCTCTCTATATGAAGTACCAACAAACCGTGATCTCAGAAGATGGTGCTACATTTCTTGATGAAATCTTGAAAGTATTGGGTGAATCTTTGCTCATTGAAGCTTTCCGTTATGCAAAGATTTCAGGACAAGATGAAATGGATTATTTGGAAGTTAGAAATGTTTTAAGAATTATGATTATTGATGGAGAAATCTTTAGGTTTGCTTATCTCACATCAGAGAAGTATCACATGAAAGTGATGAATTGGGATAAACCTGAGCAAATCCCCAATTATTGTGGTCTTATCCTTCCTTTCATTGACATTTATAATGATATGAATAGTCGAGATTCTGCAATGCCAGTGAACATTGAAGCAGCACTATATTATTCTGCTATACTGGAGTATTTTGCTGTGGAAGTAGCCGAAGTCAGTTGCATGATGGCGAAGGAAGTCGGATCGAATGAAATAACTGCTCAATTGATTAGACAGGCGATTGAGGCCGATGCTGAGTTAAGGGAGATCCTTTTCCCTGCTGTCATTGCCCCAGACATCAGGGAAGCAGAAGAAGCAAGTGCTCTCCTCAATGAGATCATTGATCTCCTCCACATAGATCGATCTACGTTGAAACCTGCTTCAGAAGAGGAGATCACAGTAATAGAAGAAAAGTTCGAATTAGCTCTTCCAGGTTATCTTCGATCTTTGTTAAAGATCTCTAATGGATCGTATTCTATGGGCCTTTACGTGTTTCTCTTTCCTTCTTTATCGGATATTGATGATCAATTCCTCTTTAGCTCTGATCTTGCTAAGACCTATCGCCTGAATCGTTGGATTCCTTACAAGCAAGTGGATTATGATTCTTGTTGGGAGATATTAGAAGTGAGATCGGGAGGAACTATCTTACAATTTGATGTCGAAAATGACAAGTTCTGGCAGAATGGGAAAAATGAAAAAGACTTAATAACTCTCATGAAACGATTAAGACTTTTCCGTAATTATTTATTAAGTCGTGAGAACCTTCAATCGACTGAAGTGAGTGAATTGAAAGGGTTTGATTATGAGAAATCTCAAGGATATGAGTCCATGGAAATGAATGGTCGGTTTAGATCTATGTACTATTTTTCTCTGGACAGCATAGAGTCTGGAAGACCTTTGAGAAAGAAGGCAAGAAAATAAAGAGTTGCGTGATAGATTACTCTGTGAATAGGTTGATATATTTTCCTTTGTTATAATGTTCCTATGTTAAGTAGGTTAAGTAGATTAATAGTTATTTCTAAATCCTTTGTTATTGTTATTCAAAAAATATCTTTGATAAAATGAAACTTCATTCTATTAACTTAATGAAATAATTGCTGAATACACAGTCGATTAAGAACCTTTTACTATCAAACTTCTCCTAAACATTTTATCATTATTGTATATATTATCATTAAGTATGAGGCTACCAGAAAAATACTCAAAAGACTTGCTACTATGAAAAGGCAACTTATAAACAATCAGGGTGAATCGTTCTTTAATCTTCAACCCCACGACATAAATTAACATGATTTGAGTTTGTTCTCCACTCTCCTAAAAGATCGGACATTTCACGGCGGCATATCTACGGTCAAAATCAAGAACAGACAATTAGCATGGGACAATCTCAGTTCAGCTATCATGTGTTTATCAGTTATCGCAGTGCAGTTGATAAAGAATCAGCTTGTGTGTTATTTGATGATTTGAGTACACGTAGTCATCCTCAAAACGATGGACCTGTCAACGTATTTCTGGATGAAAGAAGCTTGACGATAGGTGATAATTGGCGAGAAGGGTTTATGAGGGGTCTTAAACAAAGTAAAATTGCAATTTTATTGATATCTGAAAAAGGGTTAATACCGATTCAGAATGCACACCTCAAAACTGACAATGCTTTACTGGAATATGAATTAGCTCTCTCCTTAAGAGAAGATGATCGAATCATTGTCATACCAGTCTTTCTCGGTAATGGAGCAAGATTTAATTCGTTTTCTTGTGAAAGTTATCCATCTGATAGACATCTCAATGGTTCTACCACCAACACAGTTCGAGAAACAATGGAGAAACTGTTTTCTATTCAAGGAATTTTTGTTGACAATGTGAACTTAATTACCTCAATAGTCACCAGTAAAGTTTTGGATATTTTACCTGCAGAACCAGAATTAAGTCGCGGAGAACGAATTACAGGTTTGGTTTCATTTCTTCTGAGTGCTTTTGGATTGGCTACATTTACAAAAATTTTTAGCGAAAGATTTGATTTGTCTAATCTTAATCTACGAACTTTAACATCTCAAGAAATTAAACTTCAAATAAAGGACTGTCCTGATTACCTTGAAATTTGTACAGTCGATGACGTGGTTAAAGTTCTTGGTGGAGACGTGAAAGAACATGTTCAAAATGAAGTTCAGCAAGTTGTCACCGATTTTACCAATGTCGAAGACTCTGATTTTGATCTTGCAAAGTCCTTTGAAAAGTCTGAAACTTTTCGGTTCATGAATTATGGAGTCAATTCATTACTTTCCACGTTCATGATTTCCGCTAACAAATTTCGATTGAAGGCTAAAGTGTACGAGGATGTATTGATAGCATTCAAAAACAGTGTGACCAATCATAACCCTCACTCTGGTTGGTTTCTTTATGATTTGGGAGAAGGAGAGGATTCTATATCCCCAATAATATACTGGTATGATAAAAATGAGACAAACACTGAAGATTATCATATGTTACCACCTGCGTTGCACGCGAAGCGCTACTCTATCACCTACGTTTCTTTTAAGAGTAAATCGATGGTTGAGAAAGGATATATCTACAATCTGTCTAACACATCTGTAGAGTTCAAAATGCGTAGAAAGGAATTTGACACTTACGAAGAGTTATTAGCTTGGTATAAAAATGTTAAATCTCGTATGAGAAAATAGAATTTAAAGTGGTTATGATTTCCTTTCCTTTTCTTTTTCCTTCCCTTTAGTACAAAGATATTGAGAGTTGGATCTTTTGGTTTTGATTGAATAAGATTCATAGTGGGAATAAGGTTCTTCTTTTGTTTAAACAAGTGAACTAAAAACAATATGCTGATAATATATAAATAATAGAAATAAAAACGAAAACATCCAAGTATTATTATCAAGATAACTTTTCATCTCTTTCCTTCATTAAGCACCGATATTTAGTAATTTAAACGAATAAATCCTATTTCCTGTGAAATCATTTGGAATATTAACCTAGAACCGTTGGGTCACTTCGTTCGCAGTTCAATACTCCTCAAATCCATGGAAATTAGTCATTTGCATTCAGAAATCTACGATTAATTCTTCCATCAAAAATCAAATTCTGGATCAGATGCAATAAAGCCTTGCTACATCCACTCATTTTAATTGGTAAAGCATTGTCTAGTCAAAAATTAATACTGCAATCATTGGTCCGAAAGGATCTGGCAAATCCACTTATTTATGGATGAGAATTCCTGACTTTCCGAAACCTGAAAAGTCTTATGGAAACGGCAATAGTAATCTTCAAATACTTCAAGAACATGGTTTCATGGATACGATTGGGATAAACATTGAGATTATGAATTTGATTCGTCTTTTGGTTCTCTTTTTGGTTCATGAGGCAGTGCCGATGAATGCAATCTTCTGTCAAAATGATAGAATTGAAAGAACTATAGCTGTTTTAACTCACATGTTATCACTAAATACTATGTCTTGGCTATGGATGTTACATACCTTCATCGCTACTATGCAAGCGTGAGAAGATTCGTTTTCAATCCTGATATAAATTTTGCATTTGACGAGGAAGCATATGCTGCGTGGAATAGTCGAAACGAAAACTGCCGTAGATGCGATGCTCAAACACATGTACCGATCAATCCTCTTCTGAACACATTCGAGAAGACGTTTGAGTTTTTATTTCCACTGAAGAAAGTTGGGATTGTTCCGTATGAAACCTTTTCGAGCAAACGCAAAGAAGATCAAAACAAAAAAACAGCTAGAGAACTTGCCTATATGGTGTGTAGAGAGTTAAAAGCATTTTATGAAGTATACGGACAAAACGAAGTTGCATTCATGGATCAAGTATAGGGATTGAGATCCCCTCTGTTAGCACTGCAAGTATCCATTACAAGATTTAAAATAGAAATTATCACATGAAAGTATCAATCGACAAGAGGAGAAATACAATTATGAATAATTGTAATACCTACTAACTGTTAAAAACACATGATTGGAGACAAATCTAAAACTACTTCCCTTTCCATTCAATACCATAAACAGATAATCCAGTCTGTAATTTCTTGATATGTTCCGAATCTTTGATCGTAGAAAGATAAGCATACACGGAATCACGGCATGATGAATCTGCCGCTAAAATACCTATTGCTTCTGCAGCTAAGTCTCTTGTTGCATCCGGGACTTCACTATCTGGCTTGAAGTTTTCAACTAATACTGGCACAAGGTCCTTTACCATGCCTATGATGGTGGGATCATTGGTTTGAAGGAGATGTAAAAATGCCTTAAACACTACAGGGCTTTCACCAAAGTCCTCCCTCATTGGTAAAGCAGCGAACATTACAGACAGCACTTGACTCAAGGGAAGAACCTCAGGAGCTACGAGAATCATCTTTGCAACAGCTCCTAGTGAATTATCAACAGCTCCACCACCAACATTTTCTTCCTCGCTTCGAATACACACAGGATGTAACCATTGTAAGAACTGCATATAACGAGGACTTAATTCTTTCCCTGCCGCTTCAATTAACACACCAAGACAATAAGCTGCATTACGTCGTGCTACTTCAAGACCATCATGATCTTCTAAAGCAGATTTTAATATAGGTAAGATAGAATCAGCATATTTGATTGATGATGAACCAATCCCTTCAAATACATCCACATAACAACAGATTGCCATATCATGATCTGCTTGTGATCTTGATGGTTTTGTAAATTTTAATAATTTATGATGAAATTGATCAAAATAAGATGAGATAAATTCATCATTTGATAGAATTTTTGCTAATATTCCTATTAATTCACCAATATTTTCCATTAATAAATAAATATGATTGTCTTCATCTCCTTCCTCTTCCTCTTCCTCCTCTTCCTCTTCATCATTCTGAAAGTTATTCATCGTTTGACAATAACCTTTCTCATTTAAATAAGTTAAAATCTTCTGAGTTAATATATCTGAATATCTTTCGCCTTCATAAGAGATATCAAGTACAGAAGCACCTAATCGTTTAAGGATTGATCCGATCGCTAATATTGATTCTGAAACAACCTTCTTTTGATCATCATAATCTAATTTATGACAACATTGTTCTAATACTAAACGTGCTACATCGATGACATCTTTTGGTAATATTAATCTTTCATTCTTTGTTGGGATCGGAAGATTTGCTACATCCGCAACAACTTCAATAAAACCATAAAAGACTGAGATTGCTTTTGAACGAATATCAACATGAAAAGAAGTTAATAAACCATCATCTTCTGAGGTAAAAGCAATCATAGATTGATGTAAATAAGGAAGAAAACAAGATTTTGTATGTCTTGCTAATACTCCTATCGCTGTAATAGCACTTACTTTCTTTATAATGAAAGAATCATTCTTGTTCTTGTTAGTATTAAAGCTCACTGGATTCCTTTCTCCTTCCTCTTGCTCTTCCTCTTGTTCCTCTTCATTATCATCTGTGATATCCATTTCTTCTTCATTACGGTTAAAATTTTGATCTGTTAACTCTTTCTCATTCAATGCATCAAGAAGATAAGGTATCACATCTTTTATTGATGGTTCAAACTCTTTTTTCATTAAACTCGACATATTGGAAATATGAACAAATGCACTTTCCATTAATATTTGATTATCTGATTTTAAAAATTCCATTACTGTTTTGATTCCTAGTTCATAATAACATGGTTTGAACTGATCTTTCCCAATAGCCAAAGCTATATGACCAAGACAATCTAATGCAGCAGAACATACGAATGGTTTTTGATACATGCTTAATAAAGGTTCTAAGAAAATCATCATACTATCTGTGTAAGATTGAAATTCTTTCTCAGCTGCGATGGCAATAGATGCTAAAGTAGATAAAGCACTTTTTTGGATCATAGTAATATTGTTTGAAGCTAATCGACCAACGCAATCAACTAATGAAGGTAAATAAGGTTTAACTACATTTGGCTTTAATTGTTCACACAAATGCTCTAAAGCATAACAGCAATGTATTAATACAAACAATCCATCACCTTGATTACAAGCTTTAATCATTGCTGGTATAATAGTATGATGATAATGATGAACTTCAGGATGACAATGCTGAGCATACTGTCCTAATGCAAAGGAAGCAGCTTCACGGGTATGTAAACCTTGATCTGATAAACTTTTGATCAATAATGGTAAAATAACTTCAATTCGTGCTCGTGCTTCCTCACGAAGACCTTCAACAATGGTACCCAAGACAACACAACCTGCTTTACGCATATCAACATTACTCGATGATAATGCTTCTTCGGATATCTTAAACGCGATATCCGCAAAAGATTTAGCAGGTATTGCTATCGCCATGACATCAATCAGTTCAAGACATGATCCAATAGTATCATTTTGCTCATAATCATCAATTTCTTCAACTCTTTCATTATTATGATCACTTCCTTTTTCTGGAATACTATTGAGAACACAACCTTTCTCGCCTGCTATACGATTCATAACCAAGGATAATGTTGATTTGACTAATTTCTTCTTTATAAATTGTTTTGTAAGTGTTTGGATAAGATTTGCTAAAGTGGTAAATGCTTCTTCTTTCACCGATGGATCATACTCTTGATCAGGATCTAAGAAGTCAGATAAAATAAATTTGGTAATGGCTTCAATATGATTATTAATTAAAGGTTGACGGAAGGGAAATATCATTTGAAGATGCTGAAAACCTAAAATGACTAAATGATCTTCTTCATTGACAAGACATCGACGCAATACTCCTAAGAATGATGGAATAACTGGACTAAAGTCCATGATATCTTGCTTCTCCCCGAGAGCAGGTATATATTTTGTTACACCTAACACAGCTGCCTCAGCTACAGAATCTACAGAATCTTCACATCCTGCAACTAACACTTCACTAATAAGTTTCGTAGGTAAATATAAACCTACATCGCACAACTAAGACAATAACAGTCACGGTAAAATGGTGACTATGACATTCGAAGACTTTCTTACCTCTGAAACTAATGTAAAAGCGAGAATTCGATGCTTTTCATTCGGGTCTTGTACTAATTGCTTGAGAACAGAAGCTAATTCGGGCCATTGAAGAGAAATGGTAGCTGTTGCAATGATTCCTACGATGGTACTGGCAACAGCCATCACATTCTCTGCTAATAATCTCTCAACAAGCTGGCTCTTCAGTAATCCCTGTTGTTGAGAGGTTAATCGAGAGGCAAAGGTAGCAATCTTTTTTTTCAACAAGAGACCAGCTTGTTGACGAACAGCATCATCACTTCCCCCGCATAAAACCTCCATCAAAGGTAGGACACAATTCACATTTTTCAGAAAAGGTTTCAAAGTCTTCTCAACTTTTTTCACTTGACGATCATCACCACCAGAAAGAACTTGTAAAACACCAATTAAATTAGAAACATTTGTGAAATCAACCATACTTTCTGCGGTATCCGTGAATCTGTATCTTTGTATCTTTGTGAAGTTGGAATGAAAAATGATAAAAATAAAAGATTTTTAGAATTCCAGGAAAATCTTCTGCGATATCGGTATTTGCCGACAAAACGGAATCGGCAAATTCCGTTTCTGTTTTTTTGCTTTTCATTTCTATGCATGAACTTATCCTCTCGAGAAATTAAGATTTTGGGCATGATTCTCTCTCCTCTACCGTGAGATTTCTAAGGATTTCCAGGACCTTGTAATGGTTATTTTAAAACTATTTAAAATGAAATTAACAGTCTGTAAAGATTAAAGACAGCTGTAAAGTCTGTAAAGAAGCTTTCATTTCCAAGTCGATTGATACACAGCAACTGCAAGCAATACTTCAATTTAAATTAACTCACTTTGCTTCAGGATTCACGCTTCTGATTCGTAGAGAGGTTAAAGTCAGTGCAATGAGTTACGTTTTGTGACTTTTTCTGTGCGAAAGCATGAAAGTGGGTCCTGATTTAAAATTTTGCCCAAACATTTGCCCCACTAAAACAAGCAACATCCAAACGATTTTACCTTCATTTAACTTCATGACCCAATTTACTAACGGCCATGTTGGGGCTTGCATGTTGCAACCTTATCCTCAGCTTTACGTTGTGCAATTGAAGAAGATTTCTCTTTGTTGTTGTTCCTGTTGTTACTTGGTGAGTTGATTTTTACACTTTATATCCTCTTAGATTTCTCATTTCTTAATTCAGGATGAATTCCTGAACCCCAGTTTACGTACCCCATTTAAAGTAGGACCACTCGACAAAAATGCTGTGACATTAGCACAGTACCATGCTGATACAAACAATTTTTCTGTTGTAGAAGAATCTGATCGTTGGGGTGCGTTTTGTGAACGACTTCATCCCTTCAAATTGACGATGACTTTCGGAAAGGATCGTCAACCTGTTGCTCACTATGAGAGACCATTCCGTTGCTTTGTTGCTAACTGCAAATGTTGCTGCTTCCAAGAGATTGATGTATTTGATGGCGTTTCGCTTCGATCTCTTGGAAGTGTGCGTGAATCATGTTGGATTTGCATGCCGCAGTTCAGAATTTACGATGCAGAAAACAAGGAATTGTACCACATCACCACGCCACATTGCTATTGTAAGAAAGCCACAATTCATTCCAAACGATTCCTCACAATTGTACTCTGTAGGTTGCGGAATTCTTCCTAAACACTGTACCGACTGCTGTTGCGGGGGGACATTCGACATTATTCCAACAAGATCTGAGAAAAATAGTGCTCAAGGCCAAATGATCCGATCCTATGATGATCTACTTCATATCTATAAATGTTCTTTTTCGAACGAGAGCAACGGAAATGATAAAGCATTGATACTTGGGGCAAGCTATTTAATTAATGAGTTGTTCTTCGATAAACGTTTCTTCCCGCCCTCGATAGGAGACTAAATAAAAGCACAAGTACACTGTATTTGTATGTAATCTGTGATAATTTTCTTTATCTTGATTGTTTTGTTGTTTTTTCCTTTCCATTTAATAATAGATTGCATGTACTTATCTTCTCGGTTGGTTAAGATTTTGGACATGTATTCTCTTTCCTCGAACACGATAATCCTATAGGAATTTCGAAATACCCTGTAATTATTATTTTGAAACAATTTAAAATGAAACTTAATTATATTAACTAATGGGGGAAAAGAGAATAAATGTGCAACCTAGTAATTATTAAAATGCATGCTAACAATTTTTATCAGCCCAAACTATCCCATTTTTAGATAACTCACGCTGAAGTATTTCAAAGTGTTCTTCGTCGCGAATATTTGATAAGAAGGATCGCACAAAACCAAGATATTCCGGATTTGCAGCTAGCAGTGCTGACGTTTGCCCGACAAAATCTCTCGCTGCATCAGGTAATCCGCTGCCAGGTTCAAGGCTGTCAACTAAAAGTGGGACCAACTCCTTCACCATGCCCATCATAGTTTCCTCATTGTTCTGCACTAAATGCACCAATGCCTTGAACACAGATGGCGTTTCATCGAACTCATTCCTAATAGGTAAAGCAGTCAACATCACTGGTAGAACAAGATCTAAAGGAATCGTTTGATCAGAAAGAACAATCATCTTTGCGATAACAGATCATGATCATGATACTGTATGATCAACATCTATAACATCATTCTCTTCACGTATACATATTGGTAATAACCATTGTAAGAAACGCGGAAACAAAGGAATTAATAATTCTCCCTTTACTTCAATTAATGCATCAATACAATCTATTGCATCAGCTTTAAAATGATGAATATCTATGAATATCAATGGTAGTAGTGGATAATATAGAATCAGCATATTTCATTGATAAAGGACCAATGATTTTAATAATCTTACTATAACAATGTAAAATCCAATTACGAGTGATTCTGAAATGAATATAATATTATAATAATAATGAATGAAATTGATCAAAGAAGATAATAAAAGAAGAATTATCAAATATCTTAGCAAGAGTAATGAATAATTTACAAATATCATTCATAATATAATCAACAACTTTCTCCTCTTCTTTTTCTCCTTCTTCAGTATTAGGAGGAGAGACATTACTTCTTCTTTGCTTTAGAAAAGCTAGAAGGTATTCACTTAGTAAAGTAGAAAATACTTTATTCTTCCTATGATTTCCTTGATGGAAATGACGTGTAGATCCATCACTACAATACCTAAACGTTCAAAGATGAATCCGATAGTTGTTAATTGTGATGAAATAACATCTATTGAAGCATCATATAATAATAAACATTCTTTTAATAGAAATGATGTTACTTTTATTACTTGATTTGGTAGATCTAATCGTTCATATAATGCAGGAATAGAAACATTCGTACCATCGCATACAGCGTCTATAAAATAATGTATTACAGAGATTGCCGTTGATCGAAGTTTAGGATTAGCAGATAATAATACATCATATTCTTCTGAGGTAAAGATTTGTAATATTTGATCAAGGTAAGGAAGAAAAGAAGCTTTAGTATGTTCTGCTAATGCACCAATAGCGATAGTCGCACTAACTTTAGGCAAAATGGTTGGATTGGTTTTGTTGTCTTCATTCTTCTCTTTATCCTCTTCCTTGTGCTCTCTTTCGTCATCGTCATAGCCATCGCCATCTTCCTCATACCCGTCCTCCTCATCTTCAACCTCCATCTCATCTTCTTCATCACTATGAAGAGTTCCTGTGATTGGTTCCCTCTCTTTCAAAACCTTCAGAATATAAGGCATCACCATCTTCGTTGCTGGTTCAAAGTCTTTCCCTTTAACCTTAGCAATATTCGCAATATAGTAGAAACCTCCCTTGAGAACTTTAGGTTTCTCTGTTTTCAAACCTTCTATCACTGCTCTCATTCCTAACTCATAATAAGAAGGCTTAAAAAGCTGTGCACCAATACCTTCAGCAATAAAACCAATACAGTTCAATGCTGTAGACCAGATCGATTCATTCTCATAATCGAATAACAAAGGTTCTAATAAAGCCATTGTATTTTCTAGATAAGGTAAGAATTCTTCTTCTGCTACAAGAGAAAGTTCTGATATTGCTGCTAATGCTTCTTCTTGTATTGAAATAGGCTTAGTTTGAGCTAATTGACTTAAACGACCCATTAACGCTGGTACAATTATCTCAATTTTGTTAAGTATCACATTTGTAAGGCCGTCTGCAACTGAGCCTAATATAACATACCCTGGCTTTACGTCTGTTCGAATCATTTGATAATATTGCTTTAGTCATCTCAAAAATAGTATCATCGTACACTTTGGTGGATATTGTACTTGACATCTCTTCAACCAATTGTAGGCAGAATTGAAGTGTTTGATCGACGAGCATCTCGTTCGGTAAGACGCTTCCTCTCTCTTCTGCTATGCGATTAGTTAGTATAGATAAGATTGGTTCAACGAACTCTTTCTTTCCAAATTGTCTTTTCTGTTTCTCAATAAGAGTTATAAAAGAATCTTTCGCTGCTTCTTTCACGGATTGATCAGTGTTCTGATCTAATAAGAGTGTTAACAGAAACTTCGCTATTTCTTCAATATTCTCAATCATTGACGGATGATCACAGTCAAACATGGATTGAAGAGACTGCAAGCCTGAGATAATTAATTCTTCTTCTCCATTTGCTAAAGATCGCTTGAAGATTCCTAATAAAGGAAGAATTATCGAAGTAAATAGAGTGATGTCATGTTTATCTTCGCTAATAGAACGAAAATAAACGGTGATAGCTCGAAGAGCTTCAACAGCGACAAAATCCACATGATCTTTACATCCAGCCAAAAACAATTCGTAAATTTGATTTGTGGGGAAAGGGAAATTAACACCTAATAACTATCCGAGAGAAGAGAATAAACAGTAATAGAGATTCGATCAAAAAGTTCTTACCTCTGAAAGTAAGGTAAACCCTAACTTTCGACGAGTTTCACACGAATTATAAACCAATTGATCGATTATCAAGACTAACTCAGGCCATTCACAACTCGTGCAAACTGATTTAATGATGAGGATGATAGTAATAGCAATAGAACTGACTTTCTCAGCTAATATCGCTCAACAAGCTGCTTTTTCAAGGATACTTGTTGTTCTGGCGGAAATTCGGTGATAAAGTAAATCATATACTTTTTCAGCAGCGCGTCAGCTTCTTGGCGAACAGTATCTTCGCTTTCACCGAGTAAGACTTGCATCAAAGGCAAGATACAATTCTCACTCTCCAAGAAAGATTTCAATACACTTCGAACTCTTTTAATCTCCTATGCATCAGTACCACAAAGAACTCGTAAAAGTCCTATCAAATTCTGAACTTTAGTCAAATCAACCATGCTTCAAATAGAAGATTTCAATTCGATTGAGATTGAAAAGAAAACTCTATTTCTGTCAAAATCGATTTTCTTTTCCGCAAAATGCGGCCACTATTACGCCTTACGCCCCTGCACTTTTCCGCCTTTGAACAAGTTTTCCGCCAAAGCAACGCTTTTATTTGATTGTCTTGTCTTGTTTTCTTGTTCATTACTGTGAGTCAATTCATTCGATACCATGGCTGCTCAAACTTGGCTTGCACCTGTGACTAAACTCTTCAAATCTTTGGGTCAGAGAGGCTGGAAAGGGACCATTACCCAATTATACACGGTAAGAAATTGACGACCAGCGTTTGCATTTTAATGTAATGTTTATTTAACAACTCATCAAAATAGATCGGTGATATTAAGTTTGGAGAGTTAAGAGGGGTTGATCGATGGGGTAATAAATACTACGAGGTGAGGATAGAACCGTCATCGATATTTTTCTTTTCCTTACATGAATTATCTGTTCTTTCTCAGAATATTGAGCTTCCATTTGGCCAACATCGTTGGGTTGAATATGCTGATATTCATGATCCTGATCCAACGTTTATTCCTCCAGAATGGCATGGTTGGATGCACCATGTCTATGACGAGACTCCTGAAGAAACTCCATCTCTTGATGGCAAATTCATCCCAACAACCGAACATTCTCATGCTTCCTATAATACCCATGTTGGATTGGTTGCTGATCGTACCCATGAAAAATACCCTACTCACAATACCTCTCAATATAGGTAAGTGTTTAAACGATCCTTATGAAACTCCGTAGTAATGGTTGTGCTTGATAGATTAAGAGGATACAAGAATGATTCCATCTTTACAAAGGCTGGTGAAGAAGAAGCATATTACAAGCAACCTGGCCATCCATTGCATCCTTTAGCTGAGAAAGGTGGCAGATATACGGTAAGATCTTTCACTCCTGATAGAGAGGCACCTAGCTCATCCTTTTTCCCCCTCTAGACTCCAAAGGGTATTGAAGAAATCGATGACGCAGAACTTGAGAAGAAATATGCAGAGGAGGCTGAGAGAGAAAGAATAGAATTTGAAAGTTACTCCAAGAACTAAACTAATCCATCTCAATTTATCCACCCTCATGATGGAGCAATAACTTCATCGTTGAGTCATTTACTTTCAAAAAACCTAAACTTGAAATAGTAAAGACAAAAAAATATAATTCTAGTAGTGGATACACATCTCATAAATAAGGATCAAATCTAACACATAATAAAAAAGAACTCAAACAAACATACGAATTAGCCACTAAATTCCCTAAACAAAAAAGAAAAGAAGCAGTTCTACCATAATAAACCAGCTTCTCGGAGCTTTGTCATGAAAATAATCTAGGGCGAGAAAAGTGGCAGTCAATAACAGAGTTAAACGAAGGTGTTACAATACCAATACTTACCTCTTGATCACGTTGTAATGCTTCAATATATAATTTCCCTTTCTTTCTCTCTTCACGATGATTTTTACGAATATCTTTTAATAAATCCTTCTTATCATAATTCTCCAATTCATATAACTCTCGTGTTTTCTCTTTATTTTCTTCATCTTGTATTGCTTGGACAATCTCTTGCATAAATTTTACTCTTTGACGACTACAACACACCAGAAATATATCAAAATATAAGTCAACTGATAGAAAAGATATCAACTTACGCTAATTGCTGACATGTTCGACGGATAGCGGGAAGACCACCAGTGATTTTCTTTTCTAATGTAAGGCTTTTATTTCTCTCTATCTGTTCTGCCATACTAAATAAATCATTATAGGTCTTCTCATAGACTGCATTCCAATTCGAAGTTTGACTTGGATCTATTGATAACGAGTTAAGAAGGAGAAGAGGTTAGAGCAGGGTGGACCTATATTACCTATTGTATAAGGTATAAGTGGTTTATATTCTGCATTGTATTTAGTAATCATATCACGTTTCTCATTGTTTGTCGGCGAAATAAGCATCTCTAAGGCCTGTTTCTTCTGTAAAGATCTCAATGATCCATTTGATGAAGACTCATAGAGTGAAGATCCTTCAAAATCAACCTCATTGGTCCGAGGATTCCAATTCTGATGGAGCACAGCAGTTTGAGGTCCTTCGTTAAGAAATTTCGCGACTAGAGGATGGACAGTTGATTCTGTAGATATTGTCATAGTATTATAATCTGGGCGTGTGTTCTTCTGAGCAGATCGAACATTTAAGTCGAGTTGTCCTGTTCCCATATTAAGAATAGTTTTAGCGTTAAGACTTAGACGCCCTTCTTTCGCTGTCCATTTCGCTTTAGTAAGTTGTAGAGGCTCTCCTGTCTCTGCATCGATAAATTCTTCATCTTTACTAAAAGACTCTCGTTTTGCCTCTTCATCTTCCACAACTTCATTCAACAATCGTCGAGGTGGACGACTTAATCCTTTAAATCCTACACTCGGTAAGAAAGGTTTCTTCGCACTTTTCCTCTCATACAGTAGCTTAACTTCTCTAAACTTTATTTCTGACATTCTACTCCTTCTAATCTCATTGAATCTCAGAGAAAGAGGCACAAATAGAGCATTCCACTCGAACGTTTCAAAGAATCCGAGAATCGAGAATCTGTCTAAAAGCGCTTATTCTTCGAATGCTTTTTCTCCTCAAATCGCGTTTTTCTCGACTTTGTTAGGAAAAAGTCCGTTTTCTGGAACATCCGATGATTTCAAAGTTTTGTTATAGTAAAATATGATTAATAAGTAAGAAAAGAAGAGTTTTTGTTATAAAAACTAGAGGTGTCATCTGGTCCATGTAGTGTGATCATAAAAGATCGATCATAACATCACATTTAATTCCTTTTCGATTTGATCTTTAGTCTCTTTTTAAATTCTTTCCTTTCAAGAGTTTAGTTATCCCTTGTCCTTATTTCAACCATGCAAGCTGAATAGTAAGTAAACTGTTTGATTCAATGAAATTTGAATATTTTTTTAAATGGAGAATGAATGATTCCATGGGCACATGTCTTGGATTTGTTCAATCTTAGCCTCCTAGACAGTTAGGAAACGGTGCACACGAATTCTAAGCTAATAGTTTATCTCTTGGCTTTTGTTTTTTGTTGTGAAACCGCTTCAAACTTGCTATTTGATATCCTTTGTTCTTTCTTTAATTCTTTCTCTTAATATATCACTTCACCCTCCCTCCGACTTTGATCTCTAATTTTCTTCTCTCTGTCTCTTTCTTCTTTTTAGCGATTATTTGTTCAAATTATTATTGATTGGAGACTCTGGTGTCGGAAAATCCTGTTTACTGTTAAGATTCGCTGATGATACCTACACAGAGAGTTATATATCGACAATTGGTGTTGACTTCAAAATCCGTACCATTGACTTAGATGGAAAGACAATCAAATTACAAATTGTAGGTTTTCTTCTTTCCTTGATTTGAAAGTGTCTCTAACCCTGTCCTGGTAAATAGTGGGATACTGCTGGTCAAGAACGTTTCCGTACAATTACTTCTAGTTACTATCGTGGTGCTCATGGTATCATCGTTGTTTATGATACAACAGACTTGGAGAGCTTCAACAATGTCAAGCAATGGTTACATGAGATTGACAGATATGCATCAGATAATGTCAATAAACTATTAGTCGGTAATAAGTCCGACTTAACAAGTAAAAGAGCAGTTTCATTTGATCAAGCAAAGGTAAGAGAGACATTGAAGGATTAACATATCATCGTTTTCTTACTATTTCCCTATGCCTTCGTTTAGGAGTTTGCTGATTCTCTTGGTATTGAGTTCATTGAAACATCAGCAAAGAATTCTACTAACGTCGAGAAAGCATTTATGATGATGGCATCACAGATTAAAATGCGTTATAAGCCTGTGACTGCAGCTGGTAATAATAACGGAGTGAACTTACAAGGACAATCAGTCGCTCAGAAGTCTGGTGGTTGCTGTTAAGTGATCTCTATATTTGTATCAAAGGATGAATTAAAAGTACAAACAAAAAAAAACAATAAAACACAAAAGAAATGAGTAAAAATAACTCTCATCACACTTATCAAGAACTCAATTGTAATTGTCATTTAGTTCTTTGCTCTTCTCTACTTGTGTTTTTTTCTTCATCTTCTTCTTTTTCCTTTCTTTTTTTTTGTTCCTACTGCTTCTTCTCCTACCCCTACCAACCACTCTCAGCATCACAGGATCTACTAAGCACAGTGAAAATCGTAAGAATTATTTATGTAAGATATAGAACTATAGTTGTAGCTTGATGGCGGTAGGTTGATGTTTCATTGATGCTTCATTTTTTGTCGAATAGCATTCCTCCTACTTATTCCTTTTCTTTCTCTTTAGCATTAGCAGTAGTTTGAACGTCATAATTACATATTAATTAAATTACAATCCAAAACTTGTTTATTAACTTCTAAGAAGTTTCCCTATTATTAAGGAAAGGAATTACAAGTGAATCAGGTGAGAAATGATCTGATAAGGAAAGGAGGAGAAAAATTAATTAATCTCATGCATAGATTTTGAGCTATGGACAAACTTCCTAGAGTCAATTGACTGCTCGTTCAGCTTCATCAGCCGTGTATGACAATCATTACTTTTTGACTTTCTGTAAAGCCCTGGCCACTTCATTTAGAGAGTTTATTCTTCGTTCCGAAAGATTATCTTAGAAGCAGATCATCTATGATTGAAAGAATTTTCGTAGTTATCGACCCCATTTCTTTCAAGAAGCGCTTCACTGATCTTCTCTTGGATCACCTTCCCATCGTTGCCAGTCAACTTCGCATCGTTGCTTGGATTGGCAGCAGCATAGGATTGATACATTAAACATTACGGTGAGTATTGTGAATGAGAAGCAGACAAAGTATTATCAAAATCTCAAAATTCTTTTTTTATTTGTACACTATAACAAAAGTCGATTTTCTGATTTATCGATATTTTGACAACTACTCC
Source organism: Poterioochromonas sp. DS (assembly GCA_015145745.1). Classification (NCBI taxonomy): domain Eukaryota; class Synurophyceae; order Ochromonadales; family Ochromonadaceae; genus Poterioochromonas; species Poterioochromonas sp. DS. The sequence goes on from VKHI01000129.1 coordinate 33,785, forward strand.
TGTAAATCGATGAAAACGATTAAGAGAAGATCTGCAAGATACAAATATGGTTGATTTAACAAATGTTTCTAATTTAATTGGTGTTTTACAAGTTCTTTCTGGTGGTGATGATCGTCAAGTGAAAAAAGTTGAGAAGACTTTGAAACCTTTCCTGAAAAATGTGAATTGTGTCTTACCTTTGATGCAAATTTTATGTGGGGGAAGTGATGATGCTGTTCGTCAGCAAGCTGGCCTATTGTTGAAAAAAAAGATTGCTACCTTTGCCTCAAGATTTACTTCTCAACAACAAGCAACCTTGAAAACTCAACTTGTGGACAGATTATTAGCAGAAAACACTACCGCTGTTGCTAATACCGTCGCTGGGATCATCGCCGCAACAACCGCTTCTCTTCAATGGCCTGAGTTAGCCCAGCTACTTAAACAATTAATCAACAGTCCAAATGAAAGGCACAGGATTTTAACTTTTACACTGCTGTCAGAGGTAAGTGGGCTGGTACTCAATTTCACTCAACTTTCCTCATTTCACTGACTTTGTCAGTTGTCCAACTTTGGTTTGCCATTCCCCACAAAACTCATTAGTGAAATCCTGTTAGCAGGGTGTCAAGATTCTGGAGATGCAATTACAGAAGCAGCTTTCACAGCGATCACGAAGTGTGTCCCAGAGTTGCAGAATAAGAATGACGTCATGGATTTGAGTCCAATTTTTCCTCCATTTTTAGGACTTTTGGAACGATGTTTAGAAAATGGAGAAGATGAACTAGTCATTTCAGGCTTCGAATGTCTTCTATCAGCCTTTGAAATTGAGCAACCTTTAATCAACGAGCACATTGAAGCAATAACAAAATTCATTTTAAATCTGTTGATAGATCTTAATCAGGAGATCGATGAGTCTGTAAAAGATGCAGCAAGTGATACCTTAATATATTTGATTGAAAGACGTGGGAAGCAATTCGTAAAGAAGAAATTAGTGAAGCCAACGTTGTCAATGCTAATGGGTCGCATTGCACAAGAAGAAGGATGTGTCTTGCATGACTCTCTTTCCCAATATGCCAAAGGTGAGGCAGGAGGGGATGAAGAGGAAGAACGTTCTGTGAATGATACTCTTCAATCGTGCCGGGCTTTGATTGATAAGATGGCAATGGCCATACCAGCAAAATCCTTTGCTGATATCGTTTTCGAGATGTCTGAAGAAGCTATTTTGTCAGCTGATACAGGCATGCGAAAAGCTGGTTGTTTGGTGTTGGGTACGGTTATTGAAGGTCTTCGTGATTCTGCACGCGAACGGATTGACGAGCTGTTGCAACTGGTAGTCAAAGGGTTAGATGACTCCGGATTACATGTTCGCGAGACTGCTGCTTTTGCGATCGGACAGTTCTCGGAACATGCGTATCCTGAGGTGTATCTCTACCACCATTCGGTTATCCCGGCAGCAATTAAAGGTCTGAGTGATGAAGGGTTAATTGTTCAAGTTCATTGTTGTTATGCTCTTGAGCATTTTTGCGAACAATTAAAGCCAATTGCTATAAAGCCTTACATATCAGATTTGGTCAATCATGTTGGCCAGTTAGCTCAATCTAAGATTCCAGCCGTCCAGGAAGCTGCAGTTCGTGCTTTAGCAGCAACCGCAATTGCAGCAGAGGAAGAATTTCAACCTTACGTCGATGATATGATGGCTTTCTTAGAGCCATTATTAGTTCTATATGATAAAGAGGAAATTTGGTCTGCTGCAATAGGTTGTATTGGTCATATTGCAGTCGCTGTTGGGAGAGAGTTGTTTAAACCTGCTTATTATGAATTGGGAATGAAAGCAGTGATGGAAGGGGTAAAGTCTGAAAGTCACAAAATCGTTGAAAGCAGTTTAATTCATGTGGCTAATATGGCAAAATTAATGAAAAAGGATTTCGAACCAATGATGAAAGAATTAATGCCGTATATATTCGAGGTTTTTAATGAAAAGGAATTTGAAATTGAAGAGAGAAATGATGAAGATGCGATGGACGAGGATGATGATGACGATGATGAGGGAGCAGATGAAGTCAACGTTCGGTGGCGCGGTTCCGAAGGTATTATTGCTAAGAAGGTCGCTGCTGTTACTGCGGTTGGATCGTTAGCGGAATTTACTCAATCTTGCTTCTTGCCCTACTTAGACCAAGCCAGAAACGTCTTCATCTATCCAGACGGTGGTGCCTTGTTCTCTGTGAGTCCTGACATTCGTGCTGAAGCAGCTTCTGTCTTTCATCAGTTTATTGAGGTTCCATGTGACGTAGCAAATATTCCTACACCAGTACCTTGTGAAAAACTCGAACTTCCTGAGGATGTTAAAGAAATTACCGCTGTGGTTTTAATGCATTTGTTTCATCTTCTTGATCACGATGACCAAAAGAAAGTTGTTTCTGAGGCAATACAGGCGATCGGATTAGTCTTCAAACGCTTAGGAGTTGCGGTCTTTGACTTACTTGTTCGTGAAATGGATTATTCATTTGAAGTACCATGTTCAACCCTTCTCACTCAAAGGATCCTTACATATTTAGAAGAACGAGGTCATTGTCAAACAGTGAATAGGTTTAAGGATGATGAAGGGGAAGAAGAGGAAGATGAAGAAGAAGCCGATGAAGAGAACCATATTCACTTGTTAATGGAAAATCTTGGTGATCTTATTGGTATTCTCGCCAAGGTATCAGGTCCTGGATTTGTTCTTTACTTTGATCAGTTTCATCCAAAGCTATTGAAGTTTACTAAACCTTCTCGATCACAACCAGATCGTGATATGGCAGTATGTTGCTACGCTGAGGTGTTCGAAGGAATGGGTTCATCGTCATTAAAATATGCCGAATCTGTGATACCTATATTACAATCAGCTTTACAAGACCTTGACAGTCTTGAGGCAGCACGTCGAAACGCAGCATTTTGCCTTGGGATACTTGTTGAAGTAGCAGGGAGGGCGTTCGTTCCTCGTTATTTGCAGTTCTTGCAATGGTTACATCCTGTATGTGTTCGAAAAGAAGCTGAGGAGGAGGAAGAGGATGTTGGTGGTGCTGATGTTGATAATGCATTAAGTACAGTTGCAAAGATGATTCTTGTTGCCTCAGATGCTGTTCCTCTAAATCAAGCTCTTCCTGTGATGTTTGCTGCTTTGCCAATAAAGGAAGACTTTACTGAAAGTATCACAGTGTTCAAAGCATTCTTATCTCTCATCGATAAAAAGGATCCTGTTATCCTAGGTATGGTGAATGAGCTTGTACCGCTATTGATCGAAAGCTTTGAACAAGATAGTGAAATTCCAGAGCAAGCGAGAAATTATGCGGCTCAGGCATTAGCAATTCTAGCCGCTAACCCATCTTACAGGGATATAGTTCACAACTCTCTTTCGTCGATCAGTGATCAAGAGCATTTGAAAAGATTGCAAACTGGATTATATGCACATGGCATGTTTTGGACAGGGAAGGGAGAAATTTAGTAAGTAGGTAGAAAGAAATAGACCAATGATTTTATGTAAAAGAACTATTATTTTAATTGTAGGTATCGAATTTTTGTTTCAAAATAACAAGAAGAAAATTTTCTCATATATACATTAAACAAAATCCGCTGATTAAGAGGTATAATGTAAAATCTTAAGAAAGACAAGCCTCCAACCATAACGTAAAATAGGAAGAAATTATACCTCTCTCATATATCAAACTATGCCGAAAGCTAGTAAGAAAGAAAGAAAGCTTATTTCTCGGGTAATAAACAGAGCCACAGCTGTATCGACCGAATAGTAAGTATCGTACTGCATCTGTCTTCTAACAGCGTTTTTTTGTCGTCGATCTGTATTTCTTTTAACCAACTTTCTTTCTATCTCTTTCTCTTCTTGTTGTAGTGATTATTTATTCAAAGTGTTGTTAGTTGGTGATTATAACGTGGGTAAAACATCTTTGCTATTAAGATTCATTGATAATACTTACACGGAGAGTTATAAACAAATTGCTGAGTTCGTAAGTTCCAAACGCACCAATACGTCTCCCATTCTTTATTCTATTGTTGATCCTTAGAAAATTCGTAATGTTACTTTAGATAGTGAGAAAGTTCGTTTAGTCTTTGTAAGCCACTCTTTGCTATTTGTCTTCATCCCATCTAACATCTGTCTGACATGTTTGTCTATTGTAGTTGGATCGTACTACAGAGCGGTTAGGAACTAGTTCTTACAGAGATTATCGTGGTGCTCAAGGCGTCATTATCGTTTATGATACAACAGACTTGGAGAGCTTCAACAATGTCAAGCAATGGTTACATGAGATTGACAGATATGCATCAGATAATGTCAATAAACTATTAGTCGGTAATAAGTCCGACTTAACAAGTAAAAGAGCAGTTTCATTTGATCAAGCAAAGGTAAGAAATAAAATACTTTCAAGAGAAACCTTCATACTTCCGTTTAGGAGTTTGCTGATTCCGCTGGTATTGGGCATATTGAAACATCAGCGAAGAACTCTACGGGCGTTGAGGAAGCATTTGTAATGATGGCATCTCAGATTAAAAGCCATTATTATACACATACACCACATTCCACTGTTCGCTTACCGCCACCATCAGAAAGTCAAAAGTCTGATAGTTGTTACTAAAAGGAAAAGATCTGATGTGTTTTATGCTGCCAAATCCTTAAAATTTTAGTTGATGTTCAAAGTTAGAGCTCAGAGAAAAATCTATGTTTGAGTTCTTCAAGTGTTTAGTGCCGATTTTCTATTTATTTCTTTTATTATTCTCCTTTTAAAAGCCTTTTCTTTTAGTTTTCGTGTTCCTAAGCCGTGCTGTAGCTTTCAATCTCTCCATTTCTCTATATTTATCCAAGAAATTATTCTAGATCATTAAAAAAAATCTTTTCTAATCAAAGGAAACCTCTCGGCTGATTTCGTCAATGTTTGACTCACCATAATAACGGTGATTGAGGAAAACTGCTGCTTGTCGAAATACTTTGTATTCCAGACTGAAATTTACCTATTAGCAAGAAATTGCAGAAATCGTCACAAGAATTACATCAAAGTTAAGAGAAAAGTTCGATGCCCTTCTCGATTTCGTTATTATAAGCTGAATTAATTCAGGAGCAAAGCAAGACAATTCAAAGTTATTCTTCTTGAATTAATTTTTGATATTAAATCAATAAACTTTTGCTGATTTATTTCAAAATTTTACAATTGAATTCTGAGATTCATTTCTCGTTGCAGATTATCATTTTTCGTCGCTTCTCATTCACAAGAAAGAACAACAAACTTGAAACCACCAAAGATTTCGAAAAAAGATGAGCGAGTTGAAAAATATTCAGGGTTAATGTATTGTGCGTTTAACGAAGATAATTACATTTTCCCGCTGGAAAATTTTAAAGTTTTATGGGTTTTAAAGATTTCGATTCGTGTTTTACCAGTACTTATTTATAATTTTCGGCACATACAAGGGAAATCGTGATCATAACTAAAATTCAAACTTCGCCCGGAAAGCTTCGAAAGGATATTGCTACAAAGAATGAACGGAATTGAAAGTCTAAAATGATCACGAAAGACGAAATTGACAATAATTTCAGGGTGTTGTGAAGAATCATCAATAGCAGCAATTGTGAAATTTGATTATTTTGTTCGACAAAGTGAAAAAGATTTACGAGTTCCAATCTTTATCATGGTTTGAACTGGTTTTACCGAAGACCACCTCATTTTCCTGGCGGTAGTGATGTTGCTACTTCGTGGAACGAGACTCATAATTTCAAGTATTAAAATATAATTGATTTCGAGGAATAAAGAAACTTGACCTTTACGTTGAATAAAATGTCGCAAATTGTTGTACAAAACAAATTGTTCAATGAGATTAGCGAGTGAGACAGAAGGAAAAAGAATTGTTTCTTCGATTGTCTTAAACGCCAAAACCTTTGATATGGATTCGTTTTTCAAATAAGCGCCAAACAATGCATTAAATCAAACTTTTATTACTTTTGAGGACAACTGCCGAATGTTGGATTACTTTTGATAGTGTTTGGGAAGAATTTAGCTGTATGTTTTCCATGGATACTGAAATTAATGCATCTGGCAGAAGGCCGTGGGAAATAAAATAAGTTAAATTGAAGCGATTGCATAGGATGACGAGAACGATTTGAAGTTCACTCCCAAGCGAAAGATTTCTTTATTATAAGCTGAATTGAATGATCAAGAGATCAAATCTTTCATCATTCATCATCACTCATGAAGGAACAAAGCAAGACAATTCAAAGTCAACCTTTTGATATGAAATGAACAAACTTTAGCTGATTTATTCATAATTTACCATCTAATTCTGAGAATGCTGTGATTGCGGTCATTCTCACTCGTCTCTTTGCAGAATTATTTCTTCTCATCGTCTGATCTTTATCAATTCGTTTGATTATAACTTTCACGAGAAAGAAGAACAAACAACAACACCTCAGACCACAATATAATACGAAGAGTTAGAAGAAAAGATGAGTGAGATGAAAAACTTCGGAATTAACATATTGTGCTTGTACCTTCGCGAAAATATTTCGAAAGAAATTCAAAAAATATTAATAGCTCCAAAAGAAATTTAGAAAGACAAAATAAATACATTTTGCGGTTGATAAATCTTTAAATATTTATAGGTTTTAAAGATTGCGATTCGTGTTTTACCAGAACGTTTTTTATGATCGTTCCCCTTTAATTTCTTTTAATCTTCCTCGTGGTACGCTGCCGTAACTGGTACACTCGGTTGGCTCGATGGCTCCGAAAACGCGAATTTAAGCGATAAATAAAAGAAGTCTAGTATATTATTTGAGGAAACCAGACTTTTCAAATGACCATGAGTCTATGAGCTCAGCAGTTTGAAACTGTACAAAGAAGAGATTAATGATAGATCAAGGGTTTACTGGTCGTTAACTGGTCGCTTGTTACCTGTTTTTCGTGTTGCAGCACTTCTTATGCAATAAATTGGTGATTTGCTCGGTCACAAATTAATGTTTCATCAATGTTCTTTGATGAATCATGCCATATACTTTGCAAGCGAAATTTCCTTTCGGGGACATGCAAGAGCAATCTTGATCATGAAATTCAAACTTCGGCGGTACCTGAAAGGCTTCGATAGGATATTGCTACAAGAATGAATGCAATTGAAAGCCTAAAATGATCTTGAGAAATGGAATTGGCAATAGTTTCAAGTGTTGTGAAGAATCTTGAATAGCAGCAATTGTGAAATTGAATGTCAAATTCAATTATTATGAACAGCAACGGCCATTATCATCTGTCAAATAATGGTCAAACAATTCATTAAACCGAACCTTCATTAGCTTTGAGGACAATTACTGAGTGATGGATTACTTTTGATAGTGCCTGGGAAGAATTTTGATCTAGATTTTCCATGGATACTGAAATTTATGCATCTGTCAGAAAATTGCGGAAACAATAATAATAAAATCGAGGTGCTTGCATAGGATGACAAAAAAATATTTCTTGCTCACTCCCAAGTGAAAGGCTGACTGAATGATCACGAGATCAAATCTTTCATCATTATTCATCAGCGCCTATGAAGAAACGAAGCCAAAACAATTTGAAGTCATTTTAAAAATAAATTTTTGATTTATTGAACAACTTTCTCTGATTTATTTCAAAATTTATCACCGAATTATGAGAATGCTGTGATAATACAGTCATTGTCACTCGTTACTACACCAGAAGGTCAAATCTTTATCAATTCATCTGATTACTTCTACTATCATTGAGGACAAAAAAGAACGACGAAGGCGAATATAATTTTCGTGAGCAATAAGGAAAAAATAATATCTTCAACGACGAAAGGATTCGAAATTTTCGAAAAAGATCAATAACAAGAAAGAAAATTCAGAATAAAACCTATTTTGCATTTTAAATTAGATACTTCTTCCTCTTCGTGTTTAGCTGTTGAAACTTTTTTTTTGTGCCTGATGAAAGCAGTTTATTGAAATTCGAATGAATCAAAGTCACATTTTGACAAAATTTCGAAATTGTGCGAAGTAAACTGATTACTATTCAGAAACGAGAAAATTAATGATATTAGCGGTAAATTTGGGAGTTTACTTGGATTGTTTTTAGGAATTTCAAAATTTCTATTGCTTATAGTGTACGAAAGGATGTTCCTCTTGCTGAGTGTACAAAAGCCATTGAAGAGCATATCATTAAAAGAAATTTTTGTGACCAATTTTGATAGAAATACAGCAACAACAACAAAATTACCGCCAAATTTGATTTAGATTTCCCTCTTCCAGTTCGTCTTGTACAATTAGAACCTGACAAAAATTTAATACACATGAAGTTTTAATGCTAGCAGTAAGGAATTTTAGGAAAGATAAGTTCCTTTATTTTATCGCTAGAGTATTTTGCGGCGGAATTAACGCAATCCGAAGCCTATATGATGATCTCGAGACAGAAATTTCAGTACATCTTGTGATGTGAAGAAGCGTCAATAATAGCAGTACATTCCTGCGCATATCTTCAGCTTACTGAGGTAAAAATAAACACTCATGATTGCAATTAAGCCGCGGTAAAGCGAATTAGTGACAAAAGAGGATGTAAATATTTAAGTCTGACGGTGGTGATTGTGAAAATTGAAAATTTATGAAGACGACTTGCCTCAGAAGTGAGTTTATGGCAATTTATAAAGCGATTGACGAATTTTAATTGACAAAAAAGACATCAAATGCTCGGATTCCTCTTTGGGTTATTCTTGCAAGAGAAGAAGATTAATGTTCCCTTCTGCCCTCTCTCTATACTCAAAATTGGAGCAAAATTTAAGAATTTTCTGGATTCTGACAGTTTAAGGACAGAAAATATCGGGGAAATTCGATTTCTTTCCCCGCCCATAGTATACTCGCTCCGCCAGGGAACAGAACCATCATACGAAATGGAAGAAAAGTGTGGTTTTCCAGAAAAACCGAGTGAATGAATTACTGTTATCACTGCTTCTGGCTGGAACTACATCACCGAGCTCAGTTTTGATCAGAAAACCCAAATTTTGGTGGATACTAGTACTGTATTCCGCAGTGAATTGTTCATACTCGAGAGTCGGTGATTAGTTCCCACCACAATAATACAGTGCAAAGAATGAAAGGACACTATCAAGCAACGAAATTAATTATTTCCCCTCATTAATCACCATTATAATGATATGCGAAGAATTTTGCATACCTTAACGGTAATTATGGAATTATTTTTGAGAGTAATGATGATGGGAGGCCTTCTATTATAAGAAATTGTTGATTCGTTTCAGGATTGAATTTGAATCATCTCGTCAAGCTTCTTATAGATTTAGACAGAAATTATTCCTGGATCAATTTACATCGTTTTTATGTGAATATTTCATGAGATTGTCATGATCAGCAGATCAAATGATGATGGGAAAGACTTTTTAACACTCATTTTGATAGATTAGATATTATCAGAAATACTCGTATAGAATAGATAATAAAAAAAAAAGATTGTTCATAATCTAACCTTCTTTCATCCAATCCAAAGGCCTTTTCACTGAAATCACTTTTGCTTCATAGATATTTTCCATCTCGTTTTAAACAAGTTTCATCCTTCTGAAATACTTCCAAGGAATGATTTCTACCTCCTTTCTTCGCTTATTATTGTAATGCTCTTTCGACGAAGCTTTGTCAGCTTTATCCTCCACTACCTCCACTACCTAACAAGAAACTTGCAAGAAAATGAAAAAGAAATTTCCTTCTATTCCAACAACAATTAAACAAAAAACACAAATGATTCATATTATAATTAGTAATTCTTTAATTTTCTTTCTTTCTTTTATTTATTTATTTATTTGTTCACAAAATCAAAGAAAGAAAAAGCAAAAGAAACACAACTGTAGACATATCATTTCATTTTATTGTATCCTTCTTGATCAATCATCTTCATCAGAGTTATATTTCGCTCTTTTAGAAGATCTTGCATCATCTCGTCCTCCTACTCTTTCTCGTTCACGATCTTTACGATCATAAGGATCAACTTCTTTCGCCTTCTCAAATTGCACAGGTGCATCTCTAGGGCCTCCATCACTACCGCCTTCAGCTCCTTTAAATCCTTTATCAGGACGAAATCGATTCGTATTACTTAACTTCGCTAGTTGTGCTTCAGCATCACCATATACATCACTATCAGATTTCTTTGGACGATAAATTGATTCTCCTTCACCACGATCAAATAATGGTCGAGTATATGTATTATAATCATCTTCTGCACCAAATCCAGCATCCATACCAGATGATTGATTAAATAATCGACTATCATAAATACTTTCTCCTTGTAATTTATTGGTACCTTTTAACATTCCTAAAGCAATTTTCTCAGATACATCACGACCTTCATCACGATCCATCTTTGATTTCCTTAAATTACCCTAAGAAGCAATGGAAGCATGAAGAGAGAAGGAGAGAGGGAGAAGAAGAAGGTTATGTTGAGGAGGGGATGTTGTGCTGTCTGACTTACCTTCATATTAGCTAATCTCATATCTCTTTCACGTTCTTTTCTTCTTTCTAATCTTATTCTTTCACGTTGTTGTCGTTTAATTTTATCTTCTTCTGTCTCTCGTTCAAATCCTTCCACATCACTTCCATCATCATCAGAAGAAGAGGAAGCAGAACCAGACTCATCATCAGAGTAACGTCTACCACCACGTCCTCTTCCTCCTTCTTCCTCCGATTCTTCATTATCCGAATGACTTTTTGCACGATCTTCAATATCTTCTTGATGATAGGATTGTCCTGTACGTTCTAATCTTGCACGATTTGCCATTTCTCTTAATTTGATTTCTCTTTCTTCTTTTTCTCTTAATGCAACTTTCTTACGTAAGTCATTACGCATATTTAAATCTTGTACAGCTTTTCTTTCAGCAATATACAATGATTCTGTTAAGGTAGCAAATTTATTATTAATGGTAACTTCTTGTAATCCACGCCCATCTGCTGCGATACGTTTATCTAATGGGATAATCATACCATGAGCATTCTTCCAATTTGATACTGCTGGTGGGATTTTCCATGCTTGTTGATCCGCAACAGTTAATTTACGAGGTGGTGAATGAAGGACTGGAACGGGAGGTGAGGGAGGACGGAAAGGGACTTTCATATGTTTATGTTTTGGTGGTTCGAGAGGATCTACTTGAGCTTCAACCATTTTAATCACACGCTGGGAGATCTCCGGTTTATACCTAAAAAGTAGGTGATTTAGTAATTAAAAACTAACTTGAGAGTAGAAGGAAGTGTTGTCTTACCCTGGGGCGTTAGGGTTTGGTGTATATCGGATATAGTTGGCCTCTGCGACTTGATTACCAACAGCACCTGCAGTAGGTTTTGCTGACTTTATCTTCCCTTCAAGGACTGCTTCTAATGCTTGACGTGTTCGTTCTGCAACAGCTTGTTCTTCATCTTCCGTTGGAGGTTGTAATTCATCTAAAGTTGCTTTTTTCTCCTTCAAATCAGATATCTGACTTTGTACAAGCTTATTTCGGTTTGATCCTTGTTTTACAATCATATCTGTGCGAATAGTTCCATTTTTATCAAGTTGCACCGGAATTAAGGCTGTACTGTGATGTCCTGGTCGTCCCATATTCAGAGGAAATTGGGCAACATGAATTTCAGGATAAGCACCACCATCCTCAAAATCCTCCAAACCCAATGGAATAAATCCCAAACGATTGGGGTATGAAGGAACTATCTTTTTACTAACATTTAAAAGGTAAATTAGAATAAAATAATGAGAAATAGCAGTGTTCAATGCTTACTTTGTTTCAACGGTTGATGATGTTACAACAAGTGGTTTTTCTTCCACCGATGGTTTCTTTTCATAGTTATTCTTCGGTGCTGGTAAAAGACTATAGAAAAATATGTCATAAATTCAAATTCTGTTCAAATCTGATGATAATTTTGTCCTTACCTTGTCAACATTGTAATTCGTGTGATGTTTGATCAAGACAAAAACTGAGCTTCGTTAAATAAGGCGCTGCAATCCTTGACATTTCGAGTTTCTGAAAAATCGGATTTCCGCTGCCGAATTTCTTATTAATTTACCGTACTATGCGTAAATAATGAGAATGCCGCCGCCCATGCGCATTGCGCAGTAAGATCTCTCAACTTTGACCCAGAAGAAGTGTAATGACTAGTTAATCATCTATTCAAACTATTTCAATTCATTTCGAACCCATTGTCATTGACTTATCCATTGTTGAATTGCAACCTTCTTTGCCCTCCATCTATCAGCTTTGAGGTCAAAAAAGGAAGCGTGAAAATTTACCCTTTGACTCGAGAAAGATTCCTATTGTTTGCAGAATTCACTTACTTGTAATCCTGCATTCATTTTTTTTTTTTGATATTATCACAATTTCAGGGGACAAATCAGAAATTCTAATTATATTATATGTAATTAGGATTTGATTTGATTAGTTTGGAGAGCATTCAGAGAATATTCTCTCTCTTTTTATATTTATTTTTTCGTTGATAAGATCTTTCTAATTTATCGTCTTGTTGTTTCACTCATTTCCACCTAATTTTTTTCCAGTATGACGATGATCTCAGTTTCTATCTCTCAATCCGATGATGGAAAATTTAATTTATCTGTAACTGGCGGTCATCGCCGCGTATGGCAGGTGAGACAATAAAAATGAATCTCTTGAGCTTGACTGACACGGTACTAGGTCGCGCGTTCTTTCGAGGATTTTAGCACCCTCAAAGCTGATTTAGAGGAATGGGGCGTCAATATTGACCCTCAAATCACCTTAACCAAGGATACAACCAGCTTACAAACATATTTAGATGCCGTGTTATCCGCTGTCGAAGAGAAATTATGGAAGACAACACCACTTCTTCGCTTCTTAGACAATGTTGCAGAAAAGTCTTTTATGGTTGAATTGCAGCTTCAATATTTCGCAGAACAGGTAATTAACTTCCCAATTTCTTATTCGCAGTCCTTACAACTCTTGTCAGATTGAAAACTTAAATAAGAAGACAGCTGATATTGAAAAAATTCAATTAAAGATGCAAGCAAGCTTTAATCAATTTAATGATTCTATTAAAGGGTATTCATCGGTTTTACATCGTGGGAATCGTCATTATTCGATTAAATATGCGAGTATTGAATCTCCGACCAAAGATCCATCACCTGAAGATGGTTCAACTCCTGCTGATCAATCCGAGGGAGCGAATCGTCGTGAAAGTTTAGTTTCGAACTCTACATTTGACGATGAGACGAGCAGTGTGCGATCACCTGTTGCTTCTGGAGAATATTCAATTTTTGGTTATTCCAATAGAAGCTCTGTTGAATTAAATTCGGAACCTTCAGGAGCCTTTACAAAGCCAACGCTTCCTAAATCCCAATTTATGGAGGAGGAATTACTGCCATTAGGTGAAAAATCTGCTTTGTACGATGCAACGATTGATAGTCTGTTGGAGATCGTTGGTCCAACTGAGCAGCAGATGCAACACCGTTTATCCATCATTGCTTTGTTAAAACGATTAGTTCGTGTTTCTCTCGGTGCATCCGTGTTTGAGATCGGAATTCCAGCGACTCGTTGCATTCTTCCTGATGATCCTGTCCGTTTGATGGTCACCTTACCAAAAGCAACAGTACCAACTTGGCATACTCAATTATGTGAGTATCTTACTCATTTTGCCGACAAGGCTAGCGCATATGGAGGAAGTAATTACGTTCCTGTTGAAGAAGAAGAGGTATTAGATCCATATTTTAATGATTCAACTGTTACAAAAAATCATTTTCTGGGTAATATTACACATGTCAAACAAAATCTTGCACATATGGTATTACTAGTTATTGATTCGATACAAGTTGAAATTATTGCAAATAATCGTATTGATTTATGTTTAATTGGTTTTTTTGAGGAAATTTCACATTTAGTGAATTCTAATTATTTATTTAAACGTTCTTTCTTATTAATTCGTGCATGGTGGTGTTATGAAACCCCTGCGTTTGTTGGTTGTGTTATCCGACATTATCTAACAGATTATCAATTATTTGTTATGGTTACCGCAATTTTTAATCAATATTCTTCTTTTATTACTACTCCGTTCCAAGCATTATGTATTTTTTTATTGGAATATTCTTCATATGATGGAAATTCACAAGCAATTTCCATCTTTGGAATTATTCCATTTCAAACTCGAGCAAGTAATCAACCAGTGATACCAGATATTCGTTCTTATTCTTTGATTAAAAATGATTTATTAGATAAATATTGGCAAATTTTTAATGTTACTCACATTCAAGATCAAGACCAGCAAATTGTTCATAAGAAGCGTTCATCTTCATCAGAGGATCCTGTCTCATTAGAAGGAAGTAGTAAAACGAATGCAGAGAGCGGTATTAGTCCTGAAGGTGAAGGAAATAATACAAGTAGTAACAATATTATGATGATTGAAAGAAATCATATTATTGAATCATTAAAGCATTTAAGTGCTGCAAATTTACAATTTTTTGATCGTTCAAGCTTTAATGTTGTTCATCCTTTAAGTCATACCAATATGATTCTTGAGAAATTATCTCAACGACGTGTTTCTCGTCTTGCTAGGGCATTTCAAATTGGTGCCACTAATCTTGCTTTCTTTTTAAAAAGAGTACAAGAAGAAGGTGCAACAGAGGGAGGAGAAAGTATTAAGACATATTTCCCAAATATTGCAGGTTATTCCAATCCATGGACGAAGCAATTTAAGGAAGGATCCATGTTAGATGTTTTGTAAGTAGTTTCTTCTGAATCTTTTTTCTTTTTGCTCTTATTCTTCTCATAGATGCTATGCAATCCCAATTCCAAAGATTGAGGCAGACATTCGCTATGGCGATCTTATGATTGAGGCTATTGTGACTGACCAAGCTCTTCTTACCCTTGCCATGGAAATTTTGGCAATGAAAGGACCTTTGCCTGTGGGTGAAATTGGAAAAATCCTTGCAGAAATGACATCAATTCCAAGTTTATCCTTGAGATTAAAGGAAAAGTATGGAGGTTTGAAGAAGTTCCTCGAACAGTATCCAGGGCAGTTTGTTGTGTCTAATGATCATCCGTTCAATCCGAATGTCTTATTAAAGAGTTCATTAACTTCAGAGCATTTAGAGTTATTAGATAAAGGAATTTTCCCTCATCAACTTTTAGTGAAATCCAAGAAGGTGAGGAGTTTTGTTAAAGCTTTTCGTGCTGTTTGCTTAACGATTGCGTTGTTATAGAGTTCTTCGGCTTCAAAGAAAAAGAAATCACATTCTATTCCTCAAAGCAATGGTGAAAACAGTACCCGTTATGAATATCATCCTTATGCTCAGATGACATTACATCAATCATTACCACGCAATGGCCAGCTTGCTGCCAATTTAAGTATTGCCATGAGTAACAGTAATGCTAATAGCAACAATAATAATGCCTCTGCTAAAGCTCCAATGATTACCTCAGGCGCAACTCAAACAATGGCGAACAAGTTAAGTAATTTACCACCTAATCGTCGTGCCTCTTTGACGTTGAGCAAAACTGCGCAACCGTTCGTCCCGAGTCAACAGAACTCCAGTCCAACGTCCAATATCTACTCACAAGGTATTGCAACTGATCATTATCAGTACACCGGTGCTTCAAATGAGGATTTATATGGCTCTGCCATGGCCGCACATGGACATTATAACATGGCTGACAATAAGAGCTATGATTCTTACAATAATAATTTATTGTCAAATAATGCTCCTACGAACGCCTTTCAACCCAGTCCTTCCGTTTCTGAAAGAAATAGCGTGAATTTTGCCGTGAACGCAAGTCCATCATTTAATGAGGATTATCATCCAGGTCTTTCAAATACTCATTCGAGTGATGCATTTAATAATCCGTATTTGTCCCAGCTCCGAGCCGATTCCCTTGATCCTCAAGCTATGGGACACGGTCATAATTCGAACGGTTATTACCAGGATGTTTTAGGCAATCGTGGTTTACCTAATGATAATAACCCGAATTACCTTGGAAATCAGAACCAGAATATGTACGCAAATTATCCTGGACAAAGAAATTCCGGGAATTTAACTGGTTTGGGAGGAGACAGAAATTCAGGAAATTTTACTGGTTTAGGAGGAGACAGAAATTCTGGCAATTTAACAGGTTTAACAGAACATCTTGGTGGACGCAATTACTCATTGAACGGTGGTTCTAACGGTCATTTGTCTGCAGGAGTCGTCGGAAATTCGATGGCTGGGCGTCGAGACAGTAACCGTCAAGCAGGAAACTTCTCCCACGTTAGCAGTCTACTTTTTGGGGATCAATCCGGTAGTCCTCACAACAGCATGAATCTAGGAAATAATCAGTTTGCAGGATTAGTCACGTCCTCTTCAAACAAAGAGAGACCAGTATCAGGATCATCCTCGTCTGTGCTATCCAATTTATTTCCTTCATTACTATCATCATCTGAACCATCAGCGAATGCACTATTATCGACTGATGATTCTTTGGAGAATAAATATCGTAATAGTGGTGCTTTTAACAACAAATTCTTTTAAACCAATTTAAAAAAGAGAAAAAATAGAAGAAATGTGACTTAAATACCTCTCTTTTTTTTATTTGATTTTTATTTTTATATTGATGATATATAATTCGATTTGATTTTGCAAAATAGTCCAAAGGAAATGGATATGAAGGAGAGATTGTGAAAAAAAGAATTGTGATGAATTAAAATGAATGAAATGGAATGAATTTGCTTGATTTCTCTTTTCTTTTTAATTCGTTTGTTTTTTCTTTTCTTCTTCTTTCTTCTTTTTGATTTAATGGTTTCTTTGAGCAGTGGGATAGATCTATTCGTGTATTCGACAGTTTAGGAAATGAAGTGGAATCACTCGTACTATTATATTTCTTTATCATACAAGCAGTGATCCCTAAAGACAGTGATAGTGATATCTTCTAAGCGAGATAAACAACTCGATCAAATACACAAATTATAACAAGAAAAAGCAAGTAAGACGATGAAAGAAAGGAAGGACGATCAACAACATATTGTCTATTTCATGTAAGGAACATGTTATAGGAATGTGATTTTATCTCTTCCCTCACTCTTTAATCGACAAAGAACTCGTAGATTGATTCTTATGAAGATGATTATTATAAAATTATTATTATTGAAACGATATCAGTCGCATCTTTATAGTCGAAGGATATATAACATACGGCTGTTGTCGCTACAATGTACTGCATCCACGCTTGGATATTGTACGTCGTCAAATCACTCATTACAATATTTAAGATAAAATTCACATTATTATTATTACACTTGATCTCTCCTCTTTCTAAGTTAGCTGCTTTCATTAGCTCTTCCCATTAATTCTCTTACCTGAAATAACTATCGTATATAATGAACGAAAAAAAGAGAAAAAAAAGTAAAAGTAAAAAGAAAAAAGAAAGAACCTTCAAGAAAAGGAAATGTATGTGCTCCCTCCTTGCTGCAATAGCAAACAATCCAATTTTGTGGACTCAGGGTAGAGGATCAAGTTGTTGGTTACCCTTAGAGACAAGTTAAGCCCGATTGGTAAAATGATTATCATTACCCCTTTATTCACATTAACTGATGAATTGAATGAAGAGAGATAATGTAATTCATATGTTTGTTGATTCATTACTAATTGTTTTTGTTTTTGTGTGTTTTCTCTTCTTTTATATTCTTTTTACAAGGCAGAAGATACAACGAATCAAAAATAGGAATTAGCAGTAGTAGTAGTAGGAGGAATTGAATATTTGAATTTTCTCTGTTTTGTTTTGAATATTTTCAAAACTTTCTGTTTTGCTCACTCTTTCCGATATTCTCCCTTGACATTCTATTCTTCCAAACTTGTTTCCATTATGCTTCCTTTCTTCCAAACGTGCCCACGACATCTCCAGCTGTTTCTTGTCTGAGTTGACAACATGAAAGAAATAAAAATGAAAGAAATCTATGTCCATTTTAATTGTGTCTGTGTGTGATTGTTTTCTTTGATTTTTTTTGATGTTTAGTATGATAGAGAAAATCTTCTTTTTGATGAGATTGCAAGCAGTAGCAGCTCACTTTCCGTGCATGTTTCCTCTCCTCTCATTGCGTGGAACAACCTATGCCATTAGAGAAAGGTCCAAAAATCAAAATCATAGAAATCTAGGAGTATTTGCCAAATTAGCATTGTTGCTTTGATACAAACCCAAGGATAAGATTGAAAGTGTTGTTTTGTGCTTGCTTCAAAGAGAAACCCTTAATTTGAAATGTATGGTTTCTCTTTATCTCACACTTTGTGCTTGCTTCCTTCCATTTTGTTTTCTTTCTTTCTTTCTCATTTTTTGATTTTTCTTTAAATAAACACAAGACAATATAACATTTCTATACATAATAAACATATATAATAGCTCTTAGTACTTGTGTGTTCTACTACATTTCTAAAGAGAATAGATTTCATTATTCCCCACCTTATTTTGCACGAATTACACAGTGCATGAATAGCACAGTTATCAAAAGCACTTTTTCTGATCGAGGATAAAGCGCTTTTCGGAAGTACATCATCATCTTCAAGAAATTGACAAGTGCATAATTAGAGGCAATATTCTCTCGTAGATCTGTTAGTTGTGGTGTTCTTCTTGCAAGATTTATTGAATTTAGAAGGCCATGAATTGGAAGGTCTTGTGGCTTCTCAGTTTACTGGCACTTTTAGTGTGTATTATCAACGCCAGTGATCTGTCAGCAAATAACCCCCAACCTCCTCCACCACCTTCTTCAGATTCCAACGACGATCAACCTCTCCCAAGCGAACCAATAGAAACTTCTGAAGTTTCATCGAGTGTTGAAGATGATTCAACTGCTGAAATTCACCAAGAGATCGAAGAAAATACAAAACCGTTAGAAGAACAATCATTCAATGATAATATTCTTGAAACTAATACCTCTAATCCACCTCATACAACTGAAAAATCAATATTAAAGATAAATTTAATTAATTTTTATAATTCTTTATCACGTAAAATCTTTTATGGTCTATTAGGGAATGCAACCACCCTCTTACCACCAAACAATACTCAAGTAACAAATATCTATGAAAGAAGTCAAAATCCACTTTTATTATCAGTAAAAGAGAATCAATACCATATAGAATACTATGATAGTGTGTTTCTGTATCTTGATACCTTTACTGTCATGAACGAGGAGTTATTACTCAAACAACTTATTCAAAGTATTCAATCATTAAAACTACCACAAAACACCACCATGGAGACAAGATCGAAACCATTACTTAAAATTTTATTTAATGGACCTAAAGATGCTGTACGACGTCTCTTCTCTACGTTAGATGAAGCATTTAACAGTTATTTTGACTTCTATGACAAAGGTGCAGTATTACCACCAAATCCTGAAGAATTGAAAATCTTAAAAAAGAAGAAAAGAGAAAATCTATCTAATTCTTATTTTCAATCATATTTAGGTGATGTTCGAAAGATTTCTAATTTAATTAATTTTGAAATATTATATTTACCAATATCATTAGAACTTGAATCACAACCTACTATACCATTATTTTCTACTGTTATTGAAAAAATTTTAAAAGAATCAGAAAATAATACAATACCATATCATCAATATTTGAAAGAAGAAGAAGATCTCATCAAACAACGACCACAGACGACAGCATCAGTAGTAGGACACCCACAATCGAAGAAAGAGAATGAAACAGCAGAAGGTATTAGACGATTAAAAGATTATCAAAAATTAGCATTAGATTATACTGTAACAAAGGTTATTAATACACCAGAGATGATAGAGAAATTAAATGTTAATTATTTACAATTTCAATCATTATCATCCTTTGGTAAAGCAATTGATCAAATCTTAGAGGAAATGTTTAATTATTATCATTATGAGTTAATTGGGAAAGATACAACCTTATCAAAGTATTTATTGAATGTTATCCCAGGGATTAAAAAGGATGAAAGTTCTCAAGATGGGAGTGGTTTAACTCAATCGAATGAGTTTAATCATGCTTTAATAAATATTTATTATCTTCATACTTATGAATTGTTTTCAACGATTTTAGAACGTCTTATACCATTCTTTAATAAACAATTACAATTATTAATTCGGAAAAAAGGTAAAGATTATGATCAAATGATTGCTGATCATGATGTTAGTCTTTCATTATCCTTTGCAGAAGATTTAGATGAGAAAAGAAAAGAAGTTTTATTAGAATTTCAAAATTTAGCTTATTCTCTTCTTCCTATTAAATATTATCATTCTTTATTTAATGGTAAAAGTAACTACCCGAAGTCTACTACCTCACCATTCCCGTCATTCAATGGGGTAAGAGGATTCCTATCCAAAGGTGGAAAAAGCACTTTTCCTTCACCCACTCTCGTAAGGAGTAGTAGTAGTAGCAGCAGTAATGAATTCCTGAAAAAGAATCCTTACGTCACTCAATTAACGTATCCAATAACAAATCTTTGGAATTATCCTGAATTATATATAAGATTAAATGATGGATTACTATCATCCAATCATCGTATTGTAACTTATTATCAATCAATACAAATATTACCATATAAACGTAAACCAATTGATATTAGTTTCCATGTACTATTAAATCATCCTTTTAATTTCCGTGATTATCATCAAGATCCTTTATTATTTAATCATGAGAAAGATGAGTTAATCTACTTTGATGTTAGTTCGGTAGGATCAACGAGTAAGAAGGGAAGTGATGCTAGTGGTGGTTTGTTAGGACAATTAGCACCATCAGCATTACAAGCACGGCAGAGATTACAAGAGCAGATTGCTTCAGGTAGTGCAACATCGTCATTGAAGAAGAAAAGTGAATTTGCTAGAGAGATGCTCATGTTTCCCCTATCTGTCAAACCTCCTAGTCTTCCTTTTAGTAGTAAACCAGGGACAAGGAGAAGAGGTACCGCAAGACCGAGAAAAGATCCTAATCGAGAGGAAACAGGACCTGAAAGGTAATTAATAAGATCTGAATAACGTTTTTTAATACTTGTATAGGTTTATTCGTTGGGATATTGAGCCATTAGACGAAGCAAAGGAAAGTTTAGATTTATTAGAACAATCTCAACCAAAACCATCTCTACTTAGTCGAGTAAGTGTCTTCATCATATAATTGCTCCTTTAATGTTATATCTTACTTTTTTCTTTGTTAGATGTTTAATATCATTCCATCTTTTCGAAAGATTGATTATCGCCATTCCACCTACAATTATGGTGAGGACTATGAACCACCTGTTGCAAATGAAGATGATGAAGAAGGAGAAGTTAGTCTGCGAGATAGTCTAAGGAGAGTCACTACATCAGCGTCAGAGAGAGGCGATGATGGTGATGATGAGGAAGAAGAAGAGGAAGAGGATGATGAAGAGAATGGTGAAATAGAGGATATAGGAGATGAAGAGGAAGATAGTAAATGAAATAGATGATGAAAGAGGAAAAAAGATGAACAATTATTATTATTATTTTTTTCTTTCTTCTTATGATAATCTTAACAATTCAACTTCTTTATACCGATGAAACTATAGTATTGCCACATCCTCATTCGATGCGAAGGAGCGTTGATATTAATTTACAAGATACTATTTAATAAATTTATTCTATTATTATTATGATTATTATTATTATGATTATTACTATTTCTTGGAAAAAAAAAAAAAAGAATTCACGATATGTAATGAGGAGGTACTATATGAGTTGAATTTGATGAAATGGTTCTATTATGTCATGGCATTTAATGCAAATATCATTAGAATAAGCTGAATTTCAATTAAAAATTCATCCGAGATGATCTACATACATTTACAAGGAAATAGAAACAAGCATCAAAAATTAAACTGTTTACATTACTTGAAAGTCAAGAGAACTCATTGGTAAATCAATCAGGAAAAGTATAAATAAACGAAGAAGAGATCTTCTCGTTCAAAAAAAGAAATTCAAATGACGTAAAGAATCGTCAAGTGATATGAAAATGAAAATATTAGCGATGATGATTGTTAATGTTAATATTTTAGAGAGGAGATTCTTCATCATTCAATGTCAGAGGAGCTACTGCATTCTTCTTACCTCCTCCTCCTCCAACACCACTTCCAGATTGATGTTTGCTACCTTCGTTTGCATCCAAGGAGTTCTCTGCAGCGAGAAGTATATCTGACAACTTCTCATTCGGACATATCTTCTGTAAATAGATTCGATAGGCATTAATCTTTGTTCTTAAATCAGCAAAGAGGATCATAGTAATGATCCAAAGTAATATCATGGCAGCGAGGAGGATGGGATAAAGTATATCCTGTTGACTTACAGTCCCAGCATCCCACGAGAGTGCAGTGGATTTAGAATAATCAATTCGAAAGTCTGAAGCAAAAATAGCAAAATAATGCATCCCACAAATACCTATAGCTCCCGCAAATGCAATTCCAATACGAAGTAATTCAACATGAGGATAGATTGACAATAATCGAAAAAACAACCAATAGGCGGGAATTAAAGCGAAGGTTGAAATAAAGACAGCACCAAAGAGAATTCCACCATTCCATACAATATATCCAGGGAATTCCATCGATGCTAGAACAATAAAATGACTTCCTATTAAGCCAATACCCGCTACAGTTCCACCAATGATGATATAAGTTAATTTACGAGTAGCGAGGAGGAAAAGTACTTGAGATTCAGTAGTATTAAGAATCTCATCAATAGTAATCGATTCAATAAAAATTTCAAGAATTTCTGCTTTCGTTTTAGCATAAAGAGTATCATTACTACCTATTAATAGTCCAAATACTTCACCAAAGAAACCAAGAACAATACCAAAGACGGATACTCCTATGTTAAACTTAATTGGAACAACATTACCATTATCATCCTTTAAGATCATGGAAGTATTGCCTAGAATGTGGACACCCCAAAAAGCTACTCCACCAACAGAAATACCAAGTAAGAACAACGCAGGAAGCATTTGAACAATTGTTGGTTTCTTATATTTCAGAAATAAACCTCTTAATTGTTCTGCAACACATACTGCAATATAGATACCAACACAAGCAACTCCCGCAGTTAAAAGAACAATATTTATATTAAATTCAGGGATCATAATAGCTAGATAGTAAATAAAAATGATCTGACTCGTCTCTTTCCACTGCCTTCCTTCTTTTTGTTGTTCCGTTACTATGAATGTGTCTCATATAGAGAGATTTTACACATACGTACCGGGTAATGCTTATTAAAAAGAAACTCCCTCCCTGTCCCTGCTCATCTATAGAGATCGCAAATTAGCTCGAGCGAGAAGTAATGCTGCAGTTGATCCAGCACTCGCTCCAACGAACTCTATATCGTTATCAAGAGGACAATATTGGGTGAGGTAGGTTGCTGCTCCTGCTTGCCACCAGAAGTAAATGCCATAGATGATAACTAACCAAGTCAAACACTCTCGTGATAGAAAAATCAATTAACCATGAATGGTAAGGTAAAATCATTCATTTCCTTCTTGATAATGTCATAGGTGAAGAAATGTAGATAAGAAATTATGATAAAAAGTATATGGGAGAAAAATGCAGGTTGAAGGATGACTATGAAGGGGCATTGATTTCATTTACAAAAGATCCTATTTAATCTATTATTGTGAACTATTTTTATTTTCTTGGGAAAAAAAAGAAAAAGTATTTTGGTAGTGCAATGGTTCAATTTGATGAAAGTGGTTAAAGTGGGAATAGTTAATATCAACAAATACAATCATTTCAATCAAATATGATTGAAGAAACTCATTATATATGATCTACACACATGACAAGAAAAGAAAAGAAAGGGAAAGAGAGTGACACCAGCATCAAATTAATTGTTCATTTGATTTGCCAGTTAAACGAACTCAAAGAGAAACAATAAACAATAAACAATGAACAATAAGCACTCAACAAAAATACAACGTTAGACGAAGAAGATATCTTCTTGTTTTCAAAAACGCAATTCAACCGACATAAATATTCATCAACAAATGAAATTGCTTTGAAAGAAAGAAAATATCAACAAATAAATGAAATAGTATGATTACGTCAAATAATATAATTTAGAGAGGAGATTCATTATCGTCGAATGGTAGCGGAGCTACTGCATTCTTCTTCTTACCTCCTCCTCCAACACCACCTCCAGAGTGGTGCTTGCTATGTTCATTCCCATCCAAGGAGTTCTCTGCTGTGATCAGCACATCTGATAACTTCTCATTTGGACACATCTTCTGTAAATAGATTCGATAGGCATTAATCTTTGTTCGTAAGTCAGCAAAGAGGATCATAGTAATGATCCAAAGTAATATCATTGCTGAAAGAAGAATGGGATAAAGCATATCGTCTTGACTCATTGTTCCGGTCTCCCATGACAGTGCAGTGGTTTTGGAATAATCAATCTTAAAGTCTGAAGCAAAAATTGCAAAATAATGCATCCCACAGATACCGATTGCTCCTATAAATGCAATCGCAATGCGAAGTAATTCAACATTAGGGTAGATTGACAACAATCTAAAAAACAACCAATAGGCGGGAATTACAGCGAGAATCGATGTTACAATAACAGCAACGACAATTCCAGCATTCCATACAATATATCCAGGGAACTCCATCGAAGCGATGATAATGAAATGACTTCCTATCAAACCAGCACCTGCTAAACTTCCTCCAATGATGATGTAAGTTAATTTACGAGTCGCTAATAAGAAAAGTACTTGAAATTCTGTCGCGTTAAGAATCTCATCAATGGAGATGGATTCAACAAATATTTCAAGAATTTCTGCTTTCGACTTTGCATAAAGACTATCATTACAACCTATAACCATTCCAAATACTTCGGCAAGGAAACCAAGCAGAATACCAAAGACTGATACTCCTATGTTATACCTAATTGGAACAACATTACCATTATCATCCTTCAATGTCATAGAAGCCATGCCAATAGAATGGACACCCCAGAAAGCGACTCCACCAATCGCAACACCAAGCATGAGAAAAGAAGGAAGCATCTGAGCAATTGTTGGTTTACGATATTTCAGAAATTCACCTCGTAATTGCTCTGCAGCACAAACTGCCATATATATCCCTATAAAGGCAACACCAATCGCTAAAAGAACGATGTTAGGATTGAATTCAGGGATCATATTAGTAATAAATGGAATGCTGACACATTCAATTCCGTTATAAGTGTTGTTGTGTGGTGCGCTTGTTTGAAGAGATTCTTCCTGTCATGCCTATTAAAAAGAACCTTCGAGTAACTAAGTTAGATAGAATAGATAATAGATGGATGAATGACAAAAAGAAAAACATTTATTCATTTCTCATGACTTTACAAGGAAACAGTGGTGGGAAAAGAAGATCTCATGAGGCAAACAATAAAATTGCAAACTACTTATTTTCGTGTTTATTTTTACTGTTCTTTGTGCAATTCTCATTCTTTGTAAGATTGTACTTCAGTGGTAGAAGAAAGTGCAGATAAAAGAATCGTTTTCTAGAACTAAGGGTGTTGATTTAATTTTATCTCTTGAATTAATTATGATTTTTCACATTAGAAGCACAATGGTTCAATTTAAATTTATAAATTTAATGGGAAAATAAAAATGTATTATTAGATTCTATTCTGTCATATTAGCATTTCATTCAAATAACATCAGAGTAAGATGAATATTATGAGAAATTCATCATCTATGATCTACATACAAGTAAAGAGAAAAGTAAAGAGACACAAGCATCACAAATGAAGTTGTTCACTAATCTTGAAGGTTCAAAGAACTCAAGGAGAAACAATCCACACACGATATCAACATTCATAAATAACAAAGAAAACTTTAACGAAGAAAAAATCTTCTTGTTTTCAAAACGCAATTCTACTGACGTGATGTTAATCAACAAAATAAGATATTGCTTTGAAAAGAAAATATCAACAAATAAAAGAAAACAATGTTTAAATACATCGATGATTATTAACACATTAATATAATTTAGAGAGGAGATTCATTATCGTCGAATGGTAGCGGAGCTACTGCATTCTTCTTCTTACCTCCTCCTCCAACACCACCTCCAGAGTGGTGCTTGCTATGTTCATTCCCATCCAAGGAGTTCTCTGCTGTGATTAGCACATCAGACAACTTCTCATTCGGACACATCTTCTGTAAATAGATTCGATAGGCATTAATCTTTGTTCGGAGATCAGCAAAAATGATCATCGTCATGATCCAAAGTACTATCATTGCAGAGAGGAGAATAGGATAAAGCATATCCTCTTGACTCATTGTCCCAGCCTCCCATGACAGTGTAGTAGATTTAGAATAATCAATTTGAAAGTCTGAAGCAATAATAGCAAAATAATGCATACCACAAATGGCAATCCCTCCAATAAATGCAATCGCAATACGAAGTAATTCAACATCAGGATAGATTGACAACAATCTAAAAAACAACCAATAGGCAGAAATTGCTGAGAGAATTGCTACGACGATAGAACCAAAGATAAGACCACCATTCCAGATAATATATCCAGGGAATTCCATCGAAGCAACAATAATGAAATGAGTTCCTATTACACCAATACCACATAAAGTCCCTCCAATAATAATGTAAGTTAGTTTACGAGTTGCTAATAAGAAAAGTACTTGAAATTCTGAAGCGTTAAGAATCTCATCCATTGAAATAGATTCAACAAATATCTCAAGAATTTCTGCTTTAGATTTCGCATAAAGTGGATCATTACAACCTATTAACATTCCAAATACTTCAGCAAAGAAACCAAGTAGAATGGCAAAGACTGATACTCCTACGTTGTATCTAATTGGAACAACATTACCGTTATCATCCTTCAATGTCATGGAGGCCATACCAATGGAGTGCATACCCCAGAAAGACACTCCTCCAACAGAAACACCAAGCATGAGTAATGAAGGAAGCATCTGAGCAACTGTTGGTTTACGATGTTTCAGAAATTCTCCTCGCAGTTGCTCTGCAGCACAAACTGCCATGTAAACGCCAATAAAGGCAACCCCATAAGCTAAAAGAACGATGTTTGGATTGAATTCAGGGATCATGGTCTAAATAAATGCTGACACGTTATAATTTCTTTGTTGAACTGACTCTGTTCCGTTACAATTGTTGTGCCATTAAAGTTCATGGGATTTATATACACTACTATCCTTCGGTGCACAACTGCCCTAATCGTATAGCGGTTAGTACACGACATTCACACTGTCGAGATCTGGGTTCGACTCCCAGTTGGGGTAAGTTACTCTATTCTCTTTTTGTGTCTGTACTATTTCTCAGTATTTTTTTTTCAATGTTACCTTTGTATTTTTTTCTCTCTGTACTTTTTAAAAAAGAGGGTACTCAAATTCTAGGTTGAAGTTAAATGAAGAATAAATATCACAATTTTTTCTGACTAAGCCCCCAACGAACTACTCAACTCAATGAATTTGCCTCTAGAACCTACCTAGAAATGCAAATTTGATCATGCTATTTTCAAGATCCCCTTCCTCTATTGAAGATCAATCAATCTTGAAATTGAATTTCATTGAAATGATCCAAACTTCTTTCGAATATTCTTTGTACAAGAAAGAATATTCGAACATTCAATCTGACTCGTGAGACGCCTTATAAAGATAAGCTTCGTTCACCACATCTTAGATCCACTGTCATTGAAGAACACATTAATTAATTAATAAACACCCTAACATCCCTCCCTTTCAGATATGAGCGCCAAATTATCTAGAGCTGTTGGTATTGTGACTGGTGGAGCACAAGGTTTAGGTAGAGCTACTGCTATCCGTCTTTTAGCTAATGGTGGGAAAGTGACAGTATTAGATGTTTCACCAAAATCTATTGAAGCACTTCAACAATTAAATAATCCAAACCTATTAGCATTACAGGTTGATATTACCAATGAACAACAAGTTAAAGAAGCTATTGCAAAGACCCAAGAAAAATTTGGTCCAAAGATTAACGTTGCTGTTAACTGTGCTGGTATTGCCATTGCTACCAGAACTTTATCCAAGAAAGGTGCACATCCTCTTGATGCTTTTACTAAAGTAATTCATGTGAATACTATTGGTACTTTCAATATTATTCGTCTTGCTGCTGAGGTCATGGCGAAGAACGAGGAAGATGCTGACGGTGAACGAGGCGTTATTATTAACACCGCCTCTGTTGCTGCTTATGATGGACAGATTGGTCAAGCTGCTTATGCTGCAAGTAAAGGTGCTGTAGCTGCTATGACTTTACCAATTGCTAGAGATCTTTCTAGTTCTAAGATCAGAGTGAATACCATCGCTCCAGGTCTCTTCCTCACTCCTATGCTTGAAGGATTACCTGAGCAAGTGCGCACTGAGTTAGCCTCAACTGTGCCTTTCCCAAAGAGATTAGGCAAGCCTGAGGAGTACGCTCAATTGGTGCAATCAATCATTGAGAATCCTATGCTCAACGGTGAAGTCATTCGCTTAGATGGTGCTATTCGTATGCAACCATAAAAAAACAAATAAGATTTGATAGTATTAAGTGCTTTGAAAACAATTAAAATGAGATAGTGTTGTTAGCATCATTGTTTTCTATATTTAAAAGAAAAACCTTCTTTTTTTTTATGCTTCTTGTCTCTATATAGAGACAGGTATGGAGGCTGGTTTCAAACCAAATCAATAACTCTGACAGCAAAGTCATTCTACTATCCTAAATAAGACAAGAAAATTTCATGACAAGATGAAAAAAAGAGAATCGAACAATAGTTGTGGATACCTTCAAAGGGTACTTTCGTTGCTAGGCTATGTACCATCGTAGCAGCGAATGCCATCATTACTGACTCAACTTGGTTTCTATCAACATGTGCTTTTCCGTGTATCGCAGAGGGTCGACGTCGCTTTTCAAATGTTGATGTCAAGGGAGGAGCAGGTGATCGAATGATTGATAACCTGCGACATCCTTCATAACTCAGGGACATCTTTCCATTATCATTCTGATCTTCTTGCAACACACAGTATTTCCAAGTTGTTCCAGTGCATAAGACTCCAGTCACCGAGGAAAGAGAATGAATCTTCGCGATATCGTAGAGTTGAGCACTTAGTTGTGCGAGTCCTCTGTTCTCAAAGTTTCTTTCAGCTTCCACAATATCATCATATTCATCACTTTCTCCTTCAGAATTAGGTTCTGTTAAAGCCTCTAATTCTTCTTTAAGAGCATCGTAGTCAGCAGGAAACTTGACAACTTCATCTTCTGATCCTAAAACAACCTTTATAATTGTATTATGGAAGCAATAATCCACCTTTCCCCATCCAATCTGATTCGGGACTATTTGAGGTGTGATGACTTTTTCGACACAAAATGGAATCTTTAGAAAAGAAGCAACAGGCAGTATAATTTGATCAATAATCATCCTTCTCACATGTTCGTTCAGGGTATTGGTTGGAATATAACATTGATTTAATCTTTCTAATGTAACGTGTGTTTCATCTACCAACCTATCCCATTGAGTCTTTCTCTCTTCATTTAATAGAAATGATTGAGAAAATCTGAATACTCTTTGTTCTAAGGGTGAAGAGTCAATGCTGCGAAAGTCTGCTTCCATAACAGTAACAAAAGAATCTGTCATTGGTTTGGTGACTCCATTAAAATTGATTAATGTTAAAAGCTGGTAAATTTCTAAATTATTATAATTACCATGAATGGAAATTAAATAGATTTTAAATAAACGTTCTTTAGCTTCAATAATGGATTGAGGCGTTACTGGTTGCCCTTCTTCGTCAATAAGGACATGGCCCTTAGCGATGTGATGAGTATTTATATCTTTTAAAATATTTTCACAACGATCAGATACGTTGCTATAATAATCAAACTCTAACTCCGACTCTGCTGATTTAGACTTCGAAGGGTAAACCTCTATGACTGTATGCCAGCAGAATACTAATTCACAATCTTTCTCTTCCAGGACATATTCTTCATGTCGCGAAACAGGAATCGGGGCATCAAACGTTTTTAGTTGTTTTTCCCTTTTCCCTTCTTGCTGCATAACTGCTGTTAAAGCAATGATCTTTTTATGCTCAAATAACTTCATACTCTCTTGACGAACAAGATTTAATCGAACCCAATCTTGATCAATGATTTTTGGACGGGTGAATACATAATGAAAGACTTTAGTGGGAGTTGAATAAAATGTCACTTTGATTGACGTCATCGTTGGGTTGAATTGCCGTTGATCGGGATCGACGGTGTTGAGGGAATTCCATTTGAGGTGTGGTTCTCATTATTTTACATCATCTCCTGTATGTGATGAAAGTTTAAGATAATTAATGTGACTGGATAACTAGATCAGAATCGTGCAAAGGAAAGAACATACATGGATGTGCGACTATAATTAATGAATTCAACGTAAAATGGGTTGGCATCAAAGAATAATCGACATTCTATCAATGAACTGCTTCCTAATTTATCTTATCGCTGAACCTAACCCTTCTTTCTTGTTCTCTATTTACAGATCATATTCATCTTCAATTTCAATGTGATGGCAAGCATTTTGTTGATTTGAAATCGTTGATCTATTCGGATTATATACTTCATATTTCAATTCATCTGCTATAACAGGTACAACAGTTCTTGGGAGAAGAGCAATATACCATTTATCTGTTCCAAAGATTTTTTGTAAATTCCTTGTGATACCTTGATCAAAGGGACGAATAAACTTATTCCCTGCCTCTCTATAAAATAAGATAAGTTAAAAATGATTAAGAACAATGATGTAGATTGTTTTCTTACCCTAATTTCTCTCGGATAACAGTAGCTTCAAAGATTTCTATTGTTGTTTGATTTGTACAAACAAGATAAATATGAAATCCTAGTAAACCACCTGTACCAATACAGACACCAGCACATACAAGAAATGTCATCACAAATATTAAATCATTTCTTTCATCAAGTGTTATGTATTGTCCAAAGAATGAAATATGTTTCGGAGGATTGTTAACCCATACTTCTTCTATAGAAATAGGTTCAGTAGGGATGTTAGGATGATCCCCCACTTCATTAGAACGTGCTCGAAGATTCTTAATAGTTCGATTTGCTTTGTTTTGAAGGAATTTATCTCTTGCAGCATCGGACATATGCTTCCTATGACTACTTTCACTACTCGGTGATATGCTACGACTACCATTCTCTTCAAAAGATTGGTGAATGGATAATCTCCTATACCTTCCATTCCCTTCTAACTCCTTTCTTCTTTTCTCTTCTTCCTCTTCTTGTTCTTTCTCTAATTGGAATCTCGTCATTTCAC
>VKHI01000130.1:3397-64996 GCA_015145745.1 Poterioochromonas sp. DS
ATGTAAAAGATCCTTTTATTTGGGTTTAATGATCTTCAATCGTGGGACTGATGATAAACAACTATAATCTCTGATTCCCTCACATCCGATTAACGTGACGAGAGGAACTGTCGTTAAGCTACAAATATAACAAAGCCTTGGACAATACAATATCTCCACACACCTATTTCTTCCAAGACCACTAATGTCATATAACTCTGAACAACTTTGTAGAATAATAGTGGGAATATCTCCTAATCCATTCACATGTTCGATCGAGCAATCTCGAATATGCAAGGTTTGTAAATAACGAAAGATTGATGTTTTCTCTTCATTGATAATCTTCACAATCTGAAAACAATTTTCCAACTTTAGACGTCGTAATTGAGAAGGAAAGCTGTCATAGTTAATATTAATTCGATCATTATCAAATGTTAATCTGGTATTTTTAAGGTTTTTAATTTCAAAGAGTTCTTTATCATGAGCATGGAAGGATGAAGTAAATACCCCTAAATCAGGTATATCTTTTAATTCAAATAAAGTGTCTTTCATTGAAGGGAAGAGATATACTCTGAGTCTCTTAGCATATCGAAAGACAGATAAATCAGGTATTTCACATCCATTCACCTTTACATTAGGAATATGTTCGAAACATTTAAATCCTTTCTTTATTGATCGACAATGAAGAAGGCAGAGACGATGATGATTGCCTAAACTAGAAATATCTTCAATATTCTTACAAGCAATTAAGCTTAGGTCATAAATTCCATGTAAAGGAGAAATATCAATGAGATTATTGCATTCACTGAGTGTTAAACGGTGAACATTGCGACAGAAGGCAACATCCGATACCTCAGAAATGGATATCCGTATTGATCTTTGTCTTGAACTGTTCAACACTGAGAAATCTCGGATATTGGTACAGGCGATGAAAGAAAGATGAGGTATGTTTTGTAAAGGTGTGATATCAGTGAGTTCAGATGCACTACCTAATTCAAGTCTATTTAAATGAGATAAAGTTACAACATTTACAATATTCTCACAAAAGTTAATGGAAAGATCTTGTAGACTTGGCAGGAAAGGTATTTCTTTCAATTCTCTTGATGGTACTAAAGACAATGAAGATACTGCTTGAGGGAAGTATAAGGAAGATGTACCGAAGTGAATCTTATGAGCTATAAGATCACGAATCTCTGATGGGAATCTTCGATCAAAGGTTAATGAGATCTGCTTCCTTCCATCTTTCACCTTCTTCAATAATTTCTCTCGAAATTGTTCATTCTCTACATATTCTAAACTTTTCTCTTGATTCAATGAGAAATAGATTGTTTCTTGTTTCAATGAACTGAAATATCGTTTACTTGTATTCATAAAGTAATGAATATCATCATAAGAGAGAAAAGATTGGAATTGTTTGATAATAACATCAGGAAGATCAACAATTAACACCATATTGTGAAGTATTATTGGAATAACTGTGGCTAGTTCAATCATATCCCTCATATATATTTCCACTACTTCTCAACCGTAGTCAGTCATATCATATGAAATAGGAGGGAGATTCTCGTAACTTTACATCGCAGGTTGAGCCTTTTAAAAAGTTCCTTCTCATCCATCTTCCAGTACATTACGTGCAATACAATAACTTAGAAGACTTCGGAATATCTCTTAATCCTTCGAACTTCTCTTAACTTCATTGAAAACACAAATTTTATTTATTTTTCTTGATAAAAAGAGTGATAGTTTTTTTTTCTTTTTCTGAGCAAACTTGAACTGAATGAAGGGAGAGAGAGGGAAAGAAAAAAAAAACATCCTCACTCTTGGTCAATAAAAAAATCAAAGGGTAAACAAAAAAACATATTAAATACGCGAAAAAAAGCTACATTGAGATTGAGATTGATTCGATATTTAACTTCAACAAGGATTTCTTTCTCTCAATTTTACATTACACCTGTCCTTCTTTAATGGAAAGAAAAAACATTCATCATCTTTATAGGTATTAATCAATCAAATAAGAGAAGGGGGAAAAACAAAAAGAAAAACAAGAACAAACATAGAAAAGAAAAACAGATAATTTGAAGCCAATGATATAGACGTTGATGTCTTGAATGATCATCAATCTATACATCAATATTGTCTCGAGACTATCTATTTTCTATTCATGTACTATATAGCTTTTGCTGAAGATTTCACACTCTTTTTCTTTCAGTCGAGATCATTTGATTATTATTGATGGACGATATAATTTTACTTACAATGCAAGAAACAAAAACAAAAATGAAGAAAGCTAATCCCAACCCCTTCCCTCACAGCACATTTCATATATATGCAATAAAATTGATCATAGATCAGCCTCACGGAAAGAGGTAATGACCCAATCAAATCTCATGGATACAATCTTTTGATCATGATTTAATAAAAGTTCCATACTTCCTTTACCAAAGATTGATAGATTTTTCCCACGTGTTTCAAGTTCTCTCATTGCTGCTTTTTCTTGTATTGACATTTGTGTTGTATCCATTTCATCTAATAAGGATGAATTAGGTCGTTTAAATAAATAATCACTGTGATGATAATCAAAGGTTATATCCATTATTTGATTCATTAATTGTGGTTTAAAGATTCTCGTACCAGCAAAATAGATTCGACATGCTACACTAGTTGGTGGTGACGTTGTAATATTCTCTGGTTGAAATTTACATTTCTTTGCAACCCATACAGCATCAGGATGAGCATCGGTCATTGCTTGAAAGAATTCTATAACATAATTTTGACCGATTACATCATCTGTTAATGACGGTGTCTTTAATGAACAATCCTTCGTTGTATATTCTTGAATAATCTCTTTCACCTTGGATATATCACCACCATTAAATGCTTGGAATAAGATTACAGGGAAGTCTAAAAGAGCAGCAAACTTTGCATGAAGAGGATGAAGCTTCTCCTTACTACTATTCGAATTGCTAATACTATTAGTGCTGGGAGATGGTGTTGTGGGAAGACCAAAATTCGTCTTCATGACAGTATTTGCTGACAAAGGCTTTGAACTACCTGATAAGTTCAGATTGCTTGAGGAGGAGGTTGCTGAAGGAGCTTTTGTATGTGGTGACATATCCTCTTCACTAATATCATTGTTCTTTCTCTTCACAGAGGATTTATGAAGGTTAACATTCATTGGCATTGAAGCGCTGTTAGGGGAGATCGTCTGGTGAGTGTACTGAGGATAACGAGGTGAACTAGACAATGTGACAGCACCAATGACGAAATCATCATCTACTGAATTTTGCGGAACTTTATTCCCCGTTGAAGGTGTGATAGGCTGGTGCTGCGTTGATGGCGTGACAGTGGTTGGTTGTTGCGAGTAATATGTGTATTGAGGCGATCCATGTTGAAGAAGATCATTTTCCTCATCTTTAAAGATCTCTTCGTTAATTCGCTCGTTTAAATCCCCCGAGAAGTAAATTTGATTGTTTGAAAAAGTCATTTGCTGTGAGTTCATGTTTTGTACATGTCCTTGTGAGAGTGGCTGCTGTTGAGGATTCAC
Source organism: Poterioochromonas sp. DS (assembly GCA_015145745.1). Lineage (NCBI taxonomy): Eukaryota > Synurophyceae > Ochromonadales > Ochromonadaceae > Poterioochromonas > Poterioochromonas sp. DS. The sequence continues at coordinate 6,921 of VKHI01000130.1, forward strand.
TATCTGAGGTGGCAGAGAGTATAGCGTGTTCTGCGGTTGTGGGATGTTGTTATTGTTATTGTTGTTGCTATTGTTGTAGTCATAGTCATAATCATAGTTGGTAATGTTTGGTGTAGGGAGGTTGTAAGTGGCGTTGCTTCCTATAGGGACAGGAGGTTGAACACCAAAACTATAATGATTGTTTGAATTATTATAGTTGCTAAAATAATCAACAGGTTGATATGAGGAAAAGGAGGCTTGCGACGAGATATCAAAGTGATTGGAGCTTCCAAACATGACAAAGTTCGGTTGACTGGAAGATTGCATTGTCTTCCCTATAGAAGGATGAACTGGTGCAGTTCTTATACTACTCACCGAAGAATTATCTAAAGATAAAAGAGAACAATTAGAATAGGTAGATGAATGAATGATATATATTACCTGTAGCATAGTTATTGAAGGTAATAAAATCATTATTATTCGTAAAATTATCAACTTCTAATTCTGTTAATAATTCATCAAATAATTGATCAGTAAATTCAATATCTTCCGCAAAATTATTGGCACTTTTCATATTTCCTACGATTCCTTTGATGAACGAGAAATAATGTGATTTCTTCCTGTTGATTAGGGAGCTCCAAACAACGATGGATTTTTCAACCTCAAACAAAACTCTTCAATCAAAATAATCACAGAACAAAAGATCAAACTTTGAATCAAATATTCCAACAAGTAAAATCACAACCAATGTTCAAACAAAGCCAAAATTTCCCTCGATGTCTTTGACCTTATTTAATATGGTTCTAACCCCTGGTTAACCCTTTAGACACAAGAAGATCCAACACTACCGGTAAACCTAAATCCCTAAAATATCGGGATTCGTCTACCGGCAAGTTGTTAACAGATTGTTAACAGACCGTTAACAGGTCGGTTGAAATTCTGCTGAATCAGCATCGTCACCTTATTTTAACTCGATAAGAAAAAACAAAGTTTCACCTAAGATTATTACGAGAAAACTTCTTTTTCCTGTGAATGAAGGGTTGAAGATAGAGAGAGAAAGAATTGAGTCCTTCTTTGAATCCTTTCATTTACAGTTGATGAGAACGTGAAAGATAATAGACACAATTTTTTAATAGAAGTATTTGATTGGTTTTGAAAGGGAATGGATTTATATTATTATAAAGTTTGCATAATTTTCTTGTTTTTGGAGAGTATTCATAGAGTTGATAGTTATAGCGTGTTTAGAAATATGTTTTCTCAGAATTTGATTGTTAATCCAACTACAATGTATGCGAGGAAGACCTCACCGAGAGAGAAGAGTCATTCCAATCAGAAGAACGATTCTCCTAACAAAAATAAAGACAATTCGACCCCGTCACCCAAATCCTCTCTGAAGTCAGAAGTGTTAGCAGCCACTAAAGAGTTTGCCAAGCCTGAATTCTCTTGGAAGGATGTATTAGCTGGCTCTTCCTCCAGCACTGGAGTGATGCTCGCTAGTAATGAAGAAGTCGGTACTAAAAGGCCTATCCTACCTGAACGATCAAAGGGTCAGTCTCCTTTGAGACAAAAAACTCGAATCTCTTCTCCAGTGAATCCTTTCCCGGTCCAACCTCCTCGACAACGAACTACTCAACAAATACAATCCATTCGACTCAAAAACGAACAAGTGTTACAAAAAGTACAAAACTTATCAAAGAATATTCAATTAATGGTTCTACTGTGTGGAATTCCTGGAAGTGGGAAGAGCACCATTGCTAAAAGAATCGTGGAAACCTCACAAACGTATTATGATTCTTCGTACGAAGATGAGCTCTCAACATCGGACACCCATCCATCAAATATGACTGAAAGTAAGAAAAGACTACATTTTCTTCGAGAATGGGCTTCATATACACAAGATCAATTTAAATCAAGAAAAGTAATGGAAAGATATTGCAATGATGCGATCTTGAAAGGGTATAACCTAATTATCGATCGATGTAACTTTGATGCTGAACAACGAAGTCACTGGATTCGAATGATTTATGACTATTATGCGACACATTCCGAGCAACAACAGTATTATTATAGCTATGGACGATCTTATTACCCTTATGGCGATATTTCACCTCCGCCAAGCAAGACCAGTTATTCATCGCTCGATCGCCATAGCCACGGAACTACCTCTCATCTCTCAACTTACAAACCACAATACAGCTATACCTCAAACCCTTATGCTTATGAGTACTATCAAACTATGGTACCATCAGAGGCGGTTGTCGAGACCTCTGCTTATCCATCAACCAACTCTTTCTCCCAACCACCAGAAAAGCCTTTTTATGTTCTCTGTATCATGGTTCCGAACTTTGACAACTATGACGTGTGTGTACAACGAGCTACGAAACGAGGTGACTCTGATGGCTTGCATGATGCTGATACTGACTGGAGGAAGGTTTGTGCGAGTATGGTGCAGAATCTCCAATATCCTTCCACCGACGAAGCGATTGATGGAATTTACCATTGCAATGATGAGAAAGAGTTAGATGAGCTTATGGATACGCTTTTGTTTGGTTTGAGCGAACCATCGACAATGCCGATCCCACAAAGATAGATTAGCCACCCTACTTCACCTCGAACATCATCGCCACATTCACTTTTGTGGCATCAAAGACTTCGAGATAGTTTTGATGAGTTTTGTTCAGTTTTGTTTGCTATAGGACTTCTTGAGAAGGATTTTCGTGTTTATGCGATATGCTTATTAATGGTGTGTAGTTTTTTGTTATGAATTTATATATTTAAAATTATTTGTTTTTGCCAAAAATATCAAATTATCCTTTAATCAAATCGCTGATGACTTTACTCAATACATGTAAGTGAAAGAAATAATTCTCTGGCCCAAGAAAGAAAAACTGTTTCATGCAGTCTTCATTGAGAATCGTCAGAGACATTAACATGAAATGTTTTCTGTTTATTTCTTATTCCCTTGTTTTAATAATTCTTCTCTAAGATTATTTAAATCAATCCAATCTTGTGCAGATTTTTGATCATCTGGTGATAATTTAGAATTTTTAAAATTTTCATCTTTAATACGATTTTTTATTTCATTATTTAATTTATCTAATAATCCTAATTTCTCTAAATCTTTAATAATCTGTAATAAGATTTCAGGACTTTTCTTTTGTTTTTCTTCTTCAGTTTTCACATCATGAAGATATTGTGTTGCAAAAGTTTTAGCAGCATGTTCATGATCCCAATCACCTTTATGTGATTTCTTATAGTCTTTCAAAGTTTGACCCTATCATATTCGTCATTTTTCAAACACTGTATAGAATAAGTACTGTCCCTACCTTTTCTGTTGGTTTAACTTCCCTCACTTTGTCATAATCAACTTCTTTTAGAGGTGCAAGAATGGAAGGAAGAGCCTTCAAAATTAAATCAATCAAATCACTGAGGAAATGCTTGTTCAAAGCAAATGTAGGAAGGTTTTGGTGATGATCAGCGGCTGCTTTTGGCTTTTCCCTTAAAACGACCCCGCGAGCAAAATTCTGGTACTTCACAGTTGATGGAGTTCGAAACAATGGATTACTTAAGAAACTGTTCGATTTTTCAATCGATTGAATCATTATGAAAGCAACGAGGAGACAAGCTAAATACTGCATTTTTTTCTTCTTTACTTTTTCCTTCTTTTCTTCTTCTGCTAAATCAAATTGTATTATTGGGTCAATGGTTTATTATTAACAGTTGATGCAAAAATCTATAGAATTCGATGTTAATTCATCTTTCCTGAGTAAGAATCCTCCTGTCTTCAACACACTTACCTCTTTTCAGTTCCTTCAATTGATTTCTGGGATCTGAAAAATCCTTCAAGTGAAACTTTGGGAGATTATACGCCCGGCCCGCCCTTTTGCGCCCGTACATCAACTGAATTTATTTACATTTTTTAGAAGAACATCTATTTACATTCTTAATCTATTACCTCCAAACACAAAATAAATTATTAGAAGTTATTTGCAATTTCAAAAAGAAAAAGAATTCCAAACAATTTTCTTGCCGAGAAGATGAAAGGGCAGAAGAAGCCATTCCCCTTCTTAGATGATGTATATTTGATATAAAACAATAACAACAACGAAAATAGGTACGTGTCTACAATGTTGTCGAAGCTATGTGTTAAACAAATCGCAGTATGCTGAAGGAAAGAAATAAAAAATCTAGGGACAAAAAAAAGAGTGACTCCGCCTTGATTAAACTGTTGTAATATGATTTTGAAAATAGTGTGGATGATCCATTGTACAAATGAGTAATATCTCAAGAAATCAATTGTCATGAATCATTTAATAAGGGCTATAATTTTTGTTATTCTTTCTAGAGGAGAGTATGATCTCCTCACACGAATTGTTCTTGAAACTTGAAAACCCCCATAGAAAGAGATAAAGCGGGGTCAATAAAGGGATTTTAAAGAAAGGAACGCACAAGAATAATAAAGGGGGGAAAAATACAAATAATAATCAAGAAACCTTTACACGATTCCAAGAAAATAAAGTTCATGTGTGATGAGGAATTTATTCAGATAGCTTGTTCGAGACATTTGTTTTTGAATCATTCAATCATTTCTTTCTTTTTGCTTTCATCATCTTTGCAAGAGTGTGAATCGAATAATGCAAGATTTAAAGGAAGAAACATTCAAAAAGTGTATGTAATTCTTACTTGCCTTTTGTATTAAAGTCAAGTAGAAGTTAGCAAGCAAGTAGAAAGAAGCAAGCAGAAGAAAGAAGCAGATTCGTGACACCAGCAAGATTAGAAGATAAATGTATACTTATAATAGGCTAATAATAATTTAGAGGAACTCATAAAAAAACTCTAAACAATAAATTAATCCATCTTTATTCACATACAATCCCATTGAACCTTGAGAGTTAAATGGGTTCACCTGACCTTCTTGATAACATAATTGTAATCTTTTAGGATCCTCCTTGCTTTTCACACCATTAATTTGACCATTTTTATCTGGTTCAGCTAATTGTGAATCTTGTACAATAATTGTTCCATTGTAAGTAAATGCTGACATAAACACAGAAACTTCTCTTTCATAACAAGAACGATGATTATGAACATCCATAATGGAATCAGGTACAATTAAATCAAAATTTTTAGCATAATCAGCAAAAGTACTAATATCCATTGTGGCAGTAGAGTATCTACCGAAGTAATTCTTCGGGTTCTTCGTCTTTGGATTCGTTGAAGAATAAACATGCTTAATAACTCGACAATCTGGCGTACAATATTCACGAAATATTCTCCTTAAATTAATATTATCATGATTGTTAAAGGCTTTCGCAATTAAATTACCAAACTTCCAGGGAATATCAAGTGTAACACCATTCGATTGACGGAATAACTTGACTTTCGGAGCTTCGGGCGGAGCATTTTTCATTTGCATGCGACTTCTGGATGGTATTATCAGGTCAGATGCTAACGAACTTACTGATAACATATCATCTACATCCTCGCCGTTTTCCTGTGATGTAACATCACTTACATCAGATTCCGCGAGATACAAATCATCAAAAGCACTAAGAAAGAGATTTTAACATCAAGATCTAACCAATTGGAAGGAGGGAATGGACTCACCGCTTATTCTTTTTGTTCCGTTCTTCAAAGAAAGAAGGTGCGATAACGCAAGGCATTTCCATCTCGGCGAGTTCCAAGATGGAATCATAATCATCGATAACCTCAATAGCACAAGGTTGAATAGAGGTCATTTTTTATTCAGCGTAACTGGTGGAAGAGTTTCAAATCGATTTAATTCGCGGTAATAATCACCAATAGTTCTCAAATCACTTTGAGTTCTCGTAACAAAGAACGAGGCGTTAAATCGATTTCTTGCCATGTACGATGCATGGGTTTTAATATAAATACTGAGGAAAAGAAGAGTGGGCTAAATTGATTTTGAATTTTGACCAGGTTTACCTTGAACAGTAGAAGAGGGAAGAGGAAGGCTACCAAACTTTTGCAAAGATTCTCCTTCTACGTTACTTTACACCGAAAACATCATTAAACATCATGGTTGACAACAACATCAATTGTTCAGTGCGAGAAAAAAGGAAAAAAGAAAAGTAATCAGAATTAATCTCAATGGATCCAGCACCGCCTCCTCCTGCGCAACTTTCGCCGACCGAGAAAGCGTTTAAATACTCTAATCTACTTGCTACTGCAGTGAATTACAATGATACGGAACAGTTTGGTGAGAGTCTTCGTAAGTTTTGTACTCCAGATGTAAATATTAAGCGTCGTGTGTCTACGCATGTCCCTGGAACAAAGTCAAATCCCATTCACTCTCAATTCCTAACCCTTCATTCAAACCCTTCCTCAATGATGAACAATGTCGCTTTGATTTGTACAGAATATCATGGAATTGAACAATTTTGTGGGATCTTCCGTGATTACAACAAGATTATTCCCGATGGAATCATGGAAGTCTACGACCATCGCTGCTCGCAGCAGTCTGCAGAGTACAGTATTTACGTCTCCTCCTTTCGTTATAGCGGAACTATCATGTATTTTCGGTCTAATACTCCATTCAGTTCTGCTGTAGACTACGCCTTAGTGCAATTATGCTTACAAGGCTCTTTCCGACCTTTGAACATGGTAGGAACAGTGGCTATGCATGTCAGTAGCTCTGGTTATGTTCACGGTCTCGAGTTTTTTGTCGAATATGTGTAAAGAACTGCTTCTTCCTTCAGATGTCTGATTTGGTCAAGACAAGCAAATAATCTAATCTTAGCAAATGAAACAGAAACCTTTCCATATGATTTTGTGTTCTCAATGACTTTTGATATCTTTTCTTTGTTTCCTCGAATACCTACACAGATGTTTTCTTTTCCTCTCTTTTCTTTTCTATTCTATTCTATTCTTTCATTGTTTATCTCCTTTCATTTGTTTGGGACTACATGGTGGATGTGATCATGTTTTTCTGCTGTTTTTCCTTTTAGTTTGAAATAGTGGATAGCTTACTGACTACTAAGACCATGAGAAAGATTGACTGTTTGTTTATTAAATTCTCTTAAGAGTAACAAAGCAAATATACTCCGGTGGGATTGCCAAGTTTGAAGGATTGTTGAACACTAAACAATTCCAAGGAGAGAAAGAAAAGAAGAAGAATGTACTGCGATATGGATGTTGAAGAGAGAGTAGAGAAAGCAAACATACAAAACAAAAGAACTATTGAATCATCATCAGAATAAAAAAAGAGAAAACGTTTTCTTTCAAGGTCTTTTGAAAGGTGAAATGAGGGTAGAGGAAAGAGAGGGTTTGAAGCTGGAGTTGAGGTAGTGAGTTGAGGTCTTCTGACACATAGATCACTTGCAATTTAATGACACATGAACTTGATCCATCCGGTTCAGAATGAAAAATCTGGTAAAACAAAGGAAACAACAATTAAAAAGAAAAACATAATATTTATCTCAGCAGGTGATCGAAAGAAAGAAGGCAGTTTTTGGTACTTCATTTTAGATAATGCACTCGAAGTCATCAGTACTAGCTGTCACCCATGGCATATTTAGCAAGGAGTCAGCCCAATCTTCTTTATTGTCAGTAACATATGGTACTTCCTCTTGTTCCTGTTGTTCTATTTGCAAAGGATTTAATAACATGTCAAGGACATCTGATTTTAAGAAAGAATAATCTAATTGGCTATCATCAACAGAATATTGAGCATCTGTCATGGAGATGAGTCCAGATGGTGCAGAAGGAACATAATCATACTGAGGGATAACTGGATAAGGTTGGAACATTGGAATTGCGGCTTCCTGTTCATAAGTGTAACCCATTTGTCCTTGCTGATAATAATGATACTGTTGATGCGCCGCTGCAACACGATCTCGACAATGTTGCTCATAAAGTTGATACTGTTGTAATTGTTCATTGCAGTTCATAGGTTTAGGAGCTCCAAGGAATAGGTAAGGCCCCTTAAAGTGGTCTGTTCTTGGTGCGGGAAGATTGGAATAGGAAGTTTCATTATCACCGGAAGACAAGGAACTAATGGAAGAATCATCAAGACTCGCTGCTGACACTGGACTCACTACATGTCCCACAGAAGTTGGAGACTTTTGACAGTGGGGTACTTTGTTGACGGTCCTCTTCTCCTCCTTTCGAACCCTTTTCTTTGCATTCGTTCGTTCATAGTCGAAGCTCACTTCTTTTTGCTTTGAGAATTGAACTTCTTCGTATGACTCTAGCGATCCTTTCGCTGGTAATCGTTGTACAACCAATAATAAATCAGGACGGCCTTTCTGAAACTTGGGATGAAAGTAACATCCTGATTCACCTCCTCTGGAAATCTTTCGAAACCCATAAGAGTTTAACTGTCGTTGGAAACTTGTCATTTTAGTCTCTACGTTATAAGGGGGTGTGGTGAGTGGAGAGTCTTACGACAAAGAGGTATCGATATAACTTACGTTTAAAATATTGAGGCATCACTTTATCAAGGAAGATTTCTTCATTGACAATACGAAAACATATTCCATTCTCAGCCCATTGTGCTGATTCAATTGCACTATTCTCGAGGATAATATACAACTTCTCAGGGAATGAATAAGAGGAATGAACATAGTCAATCTCATCGAAGTGACTAGTTGGAAGTGGATGATGGAATACTCTTCGTTGAAACGAGGAATTCATGATTCTTCTTCTACGAAGTCTATAACTATAAAGCAAAAGGAATTCAGAAGGTCAATAAATGTGTCTTATGGACTACACGTTAGGAATGAATTGAATTATGACGCTAGGTGAAAGGAATAGAACTCCTTCAAACGATAATATGCGGTAAAGGAAAGAAGTGAGAAGTAAAGAAAGGTTGTGTGCGCTAGATTATGTTGATGTTTTCTTAATATATTCTAATTCCATGACTGAGAAGTGAGTGATTTCCTATTAGAGATTAGAGGTAATTCTGATTCTTATTATTGATCGTTTGTTTGGTTTGAAAGTAACTGTAGAATTTCTAACAGAATAGTGAAGTGGAAGTTAAGTGCATACTTCGGTTGAAGTTTGGCTTTCCTGAGTCTCGGGGCAATGCATGGGCAGGAATTCTTGGGCCTGTTTCTCTTTCCCCCCGAATTCGAAAACTCTGATATTCTAAAACTCGAAATATCGAAGATTCGGAAATTCAGAAACCTGAAAGAGATAGATTTTTTTTTCTAACAATTAACAGTTAATTTACCAAGGAAATAAGTGTGGATTCTTTTCTGCCTTTGATGAGATAGTAGTGAAGAAGAAGCTTTCTATACACTTACAATAATCGAAGAAAAAATTTGGTCATTTAGCAGTTGTAACTTTCTTACTTTAGCTTTGGAATTGAACTTGAAAGTGATTTAATTCACTTCTTTATGAGAGTAGTGAACCATCTCTAAGATGTCAGCTTTAAACGTTAGAACTCCTGTGTGGGTGAAAAATCCTGCTTTTTCTGATGTTTATAAAGATGAGTTATGGATATCAACTGTGGTTGAAGGAAAGGTACAGCGAGGATTCACTTTCAAAGTTTTCACTGATTCATTCTTTCCTTTAGCAACCTGATAGAGATCTCTACAACATTCGTGTAAAAGTTAATAATAAAGATAAATTCATCAGGTAATTTCCTTCTTTTCCTTCACTCTTGATGTGAGTAAGATTAATGTTTTTACTGTTATTCTAATAGAATTCAAAAAGGATTAAATGAAAATGATGAAATTAAATTAAAAAATCCTGTTCCAACATCGACTGATATTGATAATATTTTAGATTTACCATATTTAAATGAACCTGAAATTCTATTATTCCTGAAAGAACGTTATACTAAAGGTGCAACCTTCACTTTTAGTGGAAGTGTACTGCTCTCTCTTAATCCATTCGAAGACATTGTTCCAACGGAAGAATCAAAACAATTGTTGAAAACATTTGCCTATGGTGTCTTTTCTAATAATGCTGAATATTCTTCCTCTGGAGTCGTGAAGGAGGGGTTGGGGGAAAGTAATTCATCATCCTCCATTGACAAATTAGATGAGGATCAATCCTTTCCTCGTGCCTTAAGACGGTCCATGTCAAGAGATCTAGCAACAGGGAAACACACAATTATTATTAGTGGTGAGTCAGGATCAGGCAAAACAATGTGTTTTAATGGTATTTTAAACCTTCTCTCCCATGGTGATGGACTTCAATATCACGACAAAAACGATGTGATTCAACAATTGTCATCTTGTAATGTATTACTCGAATGCTTTGGTAATGCCAAGACAGTTCATACATCAAATAGTAGTCGATTTGGAAAGATTATTAAGTTTCGCCTAATTAATCATTCATTAAAGATATTATCATGTTCCATCCAGACTTATCTATTAGAACAATCACGTATCTGTCGCCAGGGAAAAAATGAAAGAAATTTTAATATTTTTTATATTCTCGTCACCGGTATTCTTCATGCAACATCATCAACGTCACCACAGGCCGCGGCAGCATTAAAAGAAGGTGACAGTAAAAAATATTATTTATTAAATGATATTAACCAATATCATTATTTAACACAAGGTGGTGTGATCACAAAGGAAGAAATTGATCAATATTCATTAAAATATAAAGGCTTTTTACAAGCATTAGATCAATTAACCATCCATCATTACCAGATTAATGAGATCCAACAGATTATCTCATCCATCTTATTATTAGGGAATATTCTCTTTGAAGAGAAAGGTCATACGACACCATCTTACCAACAAGCGAATGATCTTTACTTCACTCAGATTGCTGAATTAGTTGGTTTGCCGAAGGAATCACTTGTTAGTTTATTAACGAAAAAACATTTTTCAACACCTAACGGTGAAACGATTGAATTAGATCTAGATGCGATTCAATCCATCACAGCGCGTGATGCAATCGTTAAATTAATCTATCGTTGTTTATTTCTTTATCTCGTAGAAGAGATAAACAATAAATTAGAATTATTTATGGCAACCCAAGATATAACCGACTCTGAAAGGAATAGTAAAGGGAATCATAATTTTGTACAATTATTAGATATCTTTGGATTTGATTCCTTTGAAAAGAATTCAATTAATCAAATGTGTATTAATTATGTGAATGAAACATTACATAAACAATTTAATTCTTATATTTTCCAAATGGAAATGGAATTATATGAATTAGAAGGTATTAATTATGACAAAATTGAGTATTCTGATAATACAGAAAATGTTGAATTGATCTCAAATGGTATTTTCCGTATATTAGATGATCAATGTCGTTTACCACATCCAACAGATAAAAGATTTATCGCACAATTATATAAAGAATATGATCTACATCCATTATTCTCTGTGTCAGAATTACAACATGCACAAGATAAATTTACAATCAAACATTATGCTGGTAATGTTGAATATCAAGCAGATGATTTTATTAGTAAAAATTTAGACTATACACCAACACAGACTGCTACAATATTAGCACAATCAAAGAATTCAATTCTTTCAACACAATTCTCTGCTGCTGTACATGTATCAGAGGTGACAGTGAAACGACGTGGTTCAGTCATTGTTCCAATGAAAGGGAATGAATTATCACAGTTATTTACGAATAAAAAGATTAAATTTGGTATTTCATTAGTAACAGAGTTTAAACAAGAACTATCCATCTTATTAAAAGAGATTGAAGCAACGAATCCACATTATATTAAATGTATTAAATCATATGATGGTGAGAAGTATCGTGGTAAAGGTGATAAAGCAAAAGAAGAAGCTGCTAATAGTAGTAAATTAAAACCTAATAAAAGATTTAGTATCTTTGATAAAGAAATAAATCGCTTTTCACAATTTAACGTTGCATCACAATTAAGATCTAATGGTATATTAGAAACTGTACGTATTGCAATTACAGGTTATCAATGTCGTCTGACGTATATTGAATTTTATCATCGTTATCGATTAATTGCAAGTGAAATTGATCCAAATTTTGATGCACCATTATATGTACCAAGTAACAGTATTACAGATGTTCAATTAAAGCTATTATGTAATCGTTTATGTGATGTATTAGCTGTTGGACGTGATGATATGCCAAAATCATTATCACCAGGTAAAAGAACGATTAGTCGTCGTGCATCCTTTAAAAGAGAATTATCATTTGCACGATCACGTTCCACCCGTACAATCTCAATGAAAGATTTAAATGTTGATGCTTTCTCTTTGTCTGATGGGATTATTGATCGTAAAAATGTTCAATTTGGTGAAACAAAGGTATTCTTGAAATTACAAGAATCCTCTTTCTTAGAAGCATTTCGTAATAAATGTTTAAAAGAATTCGTGATTAAAATCCAAAGAATGTTAATTGGATTACTCTATCGTCGTAAATTTATTGTATTACGTCGTTCTACGCTACTGATTCAACGTATTATGAGGGGATTTTTAGCAAGAAAACATGTCCGTGCAATCATATTACTGTCTGTGTCTGTAGTGAAGATGCAAAGACAATTTCGTAAGAAACGTTTCTTTCATGCGATTATCTTAGTTCAAATGATTATTCGATCATTCTTAGCTCGAAGAAAATTAATTTACTTAAAAGAATTAAAAGAAAAACTCGCAAAAACCTATGGACAATTTATTATTGCACGTGAAATACGATTACAACGACGATCTAGATTACAGAAATTACAAGGTGAAGAGAATAATAAAGCAACTGGTCGTATTAGTAATGCATCTTATAAATTATCGACGATTGAACAACGTGCTGCATTCCATCAACAACAAACTGCTGTGATTGATGAGAAATTAACACTTTCTAATTTACTCTCTCAAGCGGTTGTGACGAATCCTGCTTTCCCTAACGTTGTTATACCAATGATTAACACGAATCCAAACAATATTAGCACTTATGGCTCTCCTATGATCTCATCCACGAAGAGGAATGCTGTGACTCCAGGGCCTGTACTATCTGATTCGCCTAAAAAACCAATGAAAAAACGTTTAAGAAGAAAAGTTGGTGATGTTCTCGTTACTTCACCATCTGCATCCGCTGCTGCTGTTTCAGCTCCTTCCATTATCGATGTCATTGATAAAAGTATGAAAGATTTACCAATTGAATCCGTTGCTTATGATGATTTAATCCAATCATGGAAACGTCAATTAAATTTATTATCAGATAATGTTTCCAATCGTCCAATTAAACATAAAGCAATGAAATACTTATTAAAATATCTTTTACCATCAGAAGAATTAATTGATTTAAATGCATTAATCGATTTTTCAATGTTTGGTAAAATGTTTGGTTTTTCATTATGGAAGAATATTCAATCATTACCATTAACAAATATACCTGAAGTACATATTAATGATAAACATACCATCTTTAATAAGATTCATCGTATGATTGAACGATTACAATCATTAACGGAACTTATTGATGAAACAATGACAGAAGCGAAGCAAAATCTATTAGTGAAAGTACAATATGAGACGAATCAGACAGATGTTCAAGTGATTTATGAGATTAAACAATTGTGTAAAGAGTTTTCCTTTTATTATGAGGATTATATTCATTATTTTGTCTCGGAATATGGTGAATCATCATCATTTTATCAAGCTTTCCATACGACATCACAGAAGGGTAATCGCTACGTCTTCCTTCCAGGTACTCCTACGGCAACTACGCCACAACAGCAGAAGAAAGATCATTTACGCTATTTACTTGCTTTAGTGGATACTGTCCAGAATGAAAGAAAGTATTCATTACATTCTCGACAACATGGGAATAGAAATAATGGGAACCACAATGTAAGTCAAAGAAGTGTAACCAATGGTAGCGGCGTTAATGGTGTCAGTACATACAATATTAACAGTAAGAAAAGCAAGAAAATTGGTACAACCTTTACATTAACCATTGATTGGCAAGAAATGTTACAAAATTTACCATTAAATCATCCATTATCATTGAACAATCCTAATAGTGTTATGAATAATCGTAACAGTCGTGAAACATTCTTCCATCAATTTGGTATCAAAGATTCTGATACATTAAGAAAATTAAATGAAGTATATGAAGGTAAAGAAGAATTAAAAAATGATAATAATCATTTATTAAGAATTATCTCTTATAATGGTTTACAATTTCATTATATGCCAATACAACCAGGTATTGAATATTCGATTAATTCTTTTAGGAATTTAATATCTGGTTTTTTACCACCAGTGAAAAAATTATTAAAAATTATTGGACATCGTCATTTATTAGGGAAGAATGCTTATTACTCGGTTTATTGTGAAGATTCTTCATCAAATTCTGATCGTATTCGTATGAATTCAGCAGATAATAATCAAAAGAAGAATGCTTTAGCATTAACCAAGAGTTTTAAGAATAATAATTCGAACAACAATGGGCAAGTTAATAATAATGGTAATGCTGCTCATCATGATTTTGAACATCATAGTTTTATGGATATTTTATATGATCCTATTGCTGTTGAGCAAATTCAATCATTATCCTTTTCTTCTTCTTTATTAACATGTTGTATTCTTGGTATTTTACATTTACAACCGAATCATGTTTCTGTTCATATGGAAAAAATGAATAACGAGAATAGTGTGTTTAGTCCTCAACCAGGCAATTTAGCTGCAAAGACCTTTAGTATGAGTAATGAAAGTATTGATATAAATGCAGGACAAGAGCCATTACATCCACAGAATCAAGAATTTATTCGTATTAGCTCATTTGAAAGTGATGCTGTCATGTCATCGGGTTTCCTTGATTTTAATAATACCTATCGCTTAAAAGTACATGAACATAATTTAAATGTTTTATTTGTTTTACCACAAATGGATGAACCATTCGATCATGAATTAAAGAATTTTTTCATTTCTTCACCTTTTATTGTTGAAGAAATTATGATTTCCTGGTTACGTGATTTAAATGATCAAAATTCTCGTTATAATTCATTAATTAGTGCATCAAAGGGTGTTGGAAAAGGAGTTGATCTAAAGAACGCTGCGATCACTGCTGGAGCCAGTAGTAGTACGACGACAGAGTTCCAAGACACCGACTTCCAGGCATTGAACTTACCAATCCTCTTAGCGAAAGGTTCGATCAAAGAGATGGTAAAGCGACTAAAACATATTGTTGAATTTATTTCTGAAAAACATGAAGATCGTACGACTGTGACTAACTCCAAGCTATTGAGAGAGTTCTTCCCACATGTTGCCGATTATTATGAGGATATCCGACATCATTCTGATTTTACTGAAGGCATTGATATCGGTGGTGTTGTTTCTTACGCCTATGCCTATCATTCTGCTTTGAAAGAGTTAAAGGAATGGAGTCACAAGCTCTCTGCTTCCGTTGGAATGAAAGGTACTTTATACTTCGAGAACCTTACTGAAAACACTGAAGAAAGTAATGGTTCGACAGGAAATGTCCCGAACGGTATGATGGGTGGTTTAGGAGATTTATTCCAAAAGAAGCAATACATCGGAGTCGGTGAAGAGGAACTTACCCCGAAATCTGTTTCGTCCGAGTTTTGGAAAGAAATTCCTGTCGTGGAAGAGAAATATGAGATTAATCCTCTCCGTAAGAGTAAATCGAATCTTTCGACTTCACAATACTCGCCTAACAAGTTAACTCTTGCAACTAGCGATATGAGTATGGGTAACTTATATGATCAACCCGACTCTGCGGTAAGATATCCGTTGAGTACAAAGTACGGTTCTCCCCCGAAGAAAGCGAATTACAATGTAGGATCAGCAAGTATCAATAACTTTGACGATATTTACTCTGTTCGCTCCGGGTTTTCTAAGTACTCGCTGATGTCTAATAATTCCATTAACTCGAATCAGAATGTATTATCGCAAAACTCAATGAAGAATCATGCAAAAGGAGCTAGAATTGAGGATTCCTTCGATTATGATGATATCTTCCAACAGAAAGACGGCGTTGAAGAGATTGGATCGTTTAGTTTTGAAGAAGCTGATATCCAACGTAGCTACTCTCGAAAAACTACCCAAGCTGAAAGCACGTATCAAATTAATTCTGAGACAGGAGCAGTTGTGATGTCATCTCCTAATGCTGCATTAAGTCCTTCCAAAAAGAAAGTTAGTTTCTCCGGTACTCCTGTTGAGACAAAATCATTAAAAATTGATCCTGGTTCGAAGTATAACCTTCAACAGGATTTCAATGAAATCTCGCCATTAAATCGTCGTAGGTCGGATTTAGGTGGAATTCCCGAAGAAGAAAATGATCACGCAGATGTACCATTACATATCAGCCCCGCAATTCACGAGATTGGAAAGAGTCAGAATCTTAAAGTATCAAAATCTGCTGTTATTGCTAAGATTCAAGATCGTAACACGACGAGCGCAGTTAATTTACTCGATAGTGATGATATGGCTGATTCGGCTACCAATTCTGCTCCGCCCTCTGCCAGCAATCGCATTCGCACCTCTAGCGCGAGCAAATTACAAGATCGTGTTACTGCCGCTCGGACCAAAACTGCGCTTTACGGTTCTAACATGTCGTTAACCACAAACTTCGAGCTGGAGAATCGTAATGAAGTCGCTGAAGAGAGTGCTGAGGGCACTCGCAGTAATAATCTTGGATCGAAACTTGATCTTATGAAAAAACGTCGAGAAGCATTCCAATCTACTGATAACATCTCGACTGAACCTAAGGCAAGTACGAACCAAAAGGCGCTTGATGCTACGGGTGGAAATGATACCATGAAAATGTTCAAAAAGCGTCAAACTTTCTTACAATCGGATGATATTAAGGCGATGAATGGAAAGTTATTAAGTTCCAAAAACCTCTTACAAGATTCAGTGAAAGAATTCACAAAGCGCGTTGCACCTTTAGACACTCCAATTGAAGTAGAAGCGACTGAATTCTTGAAGTCACTCGACTTCCGTGCAATTCGCGAGAAATCTTTAGACTTCCAACAAGCCCTTCTATCGAAAGGATTTGATGAAGTTGACGAAGATGGACAGAAAACAATTGCAAACAGTGACTTCTCGAGCAAGCTTTGCCGCATGATTGGAAAGAACTTGTCTTTCTTGGAAACATTCCCTTTGAAGAACATTAATGAACAACAGTTGAAAGCGATGTTTAGATTCTTCCTCAAGGCGAACATGATTTTGGCACAACAGTCTTTCATGACCTCTTCCCCAGCTGCTTTTGGATTGAGCAAGAAAGCGCCATCTGCTACAACCATTGGTGCTATACCCGATATTAGCATTAATTTATTGAAACAAAGATTAGTATCCCTTCAAACTAAAACCTTGATGTTGTACTTCGACTCTCGTGAAGAATTAAACGTCCTTCGCAAGTCTTATATTCTTTATCAATTAAAGAAAGAATTAAATTTAGACATCAAGTTAATCTTTATGAAGAATGCTGCTCCTAACAATAAAGGTTTGCGAACGGATAGCATTGCAAGTCCAACAGTCAATAATGCTTCCACTGATACACCAGACACTGTCCGCAATACTGAGAGTGGTGAGTCTGTTTCTCAATTACCACCTTCATCGAAGAGTCCTTCAGGAAGATTTGTTGCTTCTCCTGTCAGTGGAAATGCAAACGAAGCGAATGTCTCCACCAAAACGCCTATGGAGAAGCGACCCAGTGTCTTTTTCTACGAAGATGGCGATGAAGAGATCGTTGATTATACCATCCAATTCATTGTCGGTGGCTCGCCAGGTCAAAGCGCTTACAATAGCGTGAAGAATGTGAGTGAATATTCCATTCAATCAGAAAACCTTGATCAAGACGATGCAGTCCTAAGCCCTAACACTCCTGGATCTAAAACCGAACCTGTTGTCAATGAAACGTTGAGAAAAGAATTATTGTCAATCTTAATGAGTACTTCCAATTTATTTGAAATTAATCTACAAATGTCTGTTCAAGCACGACAAGATGTGAAATTAAAAGTTGATCAACTTAAGATGATTATTAATCATTTATCAATGGATCCTGTTGATATTGATGGTATGGAATCTTCTTTGTTCTATTCTTTTACTCAAATTCTATTGGAATATCCTTCATTAAGTCCTATTGCACTAGTTTTAGCGAAAAATTATGGATTTAAAAAGAATTTATTCTTTATTCATCAATTAATTGAACATAAATATATGGATCGTTTTTCTGATTTAATCTTTGAAATTATTACCCATCATCCTGAGATCCTCATAATGGCTGATACTGAAGGATTCTTACCTTGTGATAGATTAAAGGCTATCCCTGATTATTATCATTATTATTCAGGGATCACTAATGTTTCCGCGAATAATCGTGTGAGTGTTAACAGTCTTGCTAGCAGTCAGATGAGCACTTGGAACCTTGAAACTTTGAATTTACTTCTCCCTGCTGCTGGCAAAGGACAGACCATGACCAATCCTCCCTCAGCTCACAAAGTGATCGCAAAGTACGCACTATTAACCAAGATTGTGAACTTTGCAGGACGACCAGAGAATCGTTATCTGCAAACCATGTCACGTGGAGGTATTGGAGTAGGTTTATTTAGTCATTATCGTGAAGAAGAAGAATTAATAATTCTTGCAACACATTTAGATTTCCCTGCAACTGAAGCAGAATTTGTTTATGGTTATTTTAATTTATCTAAAATTGATGGAAGAAAACAAATACCATTATTAATGAAATTAATTTATAAAGAAATATGTTATCATTATTCATCGAATTATCATCAACATCAACAACAATTATCTTATATTTATCATCTATTAACACGTTCTTTACAAAATCGTATTATTCAAAGAGTTTCAACGAAGGAAGAGATCAGTCAATGGGTTATTGAAAGTCTTAATCGTGATCGTTTAGATCGTCTCTTTCATAAATATTCTCTTGAAGAAGAGCAAGAGGAAGGATATGCTGAGTCAAAGGATCATCCGAATACTTCTTCTTCTCCTTCACATATTTCTACTCGTCATGGTGTTCAAGGAATCATTCAACAAGATAAAGAACATCTAGAATTATCTAATATTTATAAAAATATTCAAGAATCATCATTGGTTCATTAATGAACATGTATTGTCGCAGTTTTTCTAGCTTTTATACCTCCATGTGCTTCTTCTTTTGATTCTGTCCTGAGATGGAAGAAGGTGTTTTCACGCTCCATTAGATCGAGTTTATGCTTTAATACGCATTTTCTATTTCCATATGCTTTGTTTTAGATCTGTTTTCCTGCTTGATGCGATACCACTTCTAACCGCAACATCCAATCCTTTTTTCCATCCTCCCACCCACAACCCTTTCTTTTATGAATATTTCTGCGTGATTTATAAGAATGATAGTTATTGCATCGTCCCTGCAACAAGACGAAAGAGAATGCATTGTTATTTGTTTGTTTATTTTCTTGTTTTGTTTATTTAACATTTGTTTATTTATGAATTAGATTAGTTTCTTCCCGCATTCACAACAACTACAACAAACACTCGCTCCAGATTGCCATTGCATTTCATCTATTATAGCATAATACACCACATCTCATCTGTTTGATGATTGAGGAACGACCTTTGAGCTATATGAATCATCTTCCGATATCACCCACATTATATTCCCTTTCGTATTCGTTTTCTCTCTTCTTCTCACTCTACTTGCAATGGTTTCGTTACTGGTTTACGTTTACACTCGTTTTCCTTTCTCTCTTGATTTATAAAATAATTAAAAATTCTAGATGATGGTAGTTGCGATACGTGGTAGGATGATGACTAAGCAGTGCCAGTTTCATTTTCAACCTTTATATTTGTTTAAAATTTAATTAACGTTCTTTCCAAACTTTCCCAAACAACGAGACTTACATCAACAAATTGCTGGGGATCAGTCTTTACTGTTTTTTTATTTAGTTTTTCGAATTTCTCAAAGATGAGTATTCAACAGATTAGGGTAAATTCTTGTCCTATCGACAAAATGGGATGCTTCAAATCATCTCACGAAAGAGTTTTTGCATTTGATGCAATGCTTAGAGAAGATACCTTTATTCGTAGACATCCACTCGCTCTGTACTGCCTAAAAGCGAAAAAAACAAAAAATTGTTAAGGAATTGAATAAAAGAAAGAGAGGAATTGTGTATAACTTTGGAAACTTGTGGAAGAGAAGAGAAAGAGAAGATAAGGAGATTTATCATCGACTTCTTTGACAAACAACACAATTTAGACACAGAAAATGAGTGAAACACTCGAAAATAAGTTTAGCTTCGCTACAGAAGAGGAAAAAATCTTGGAATTTTGGAATGATATCAATGCTTTCCAGACATCTTTAAAATTGTCAGAAGGTCGTCCAGAATACACTTTCTATGATGGTCCTCCATTTGCTACTGGTACTCCGCACTATGGGTAAGTTTTAGCAAACCATCTCTCTTGCTTGATATGATCTAACTTTATTTTCTTTTTAGACATATCCTCGCAGGAACTATCAAAGATATTGTCACCCGTTATGCTCATCAAACTGGTCATTATGTCTCCCGAAGATTTGGTTGGGATTGCCATGGTTTACCGGTAGAGTATGAAATTGATAAGAAACTTGGAATCACTGGTCGTGAGATGGTTTTACAGATGGGTGTTGATAAATACAATCAGGAATGTCGTGGCATTGTCCAACGTTATACCAAGGAATGGGAGAAGACCGTTTCACGTTTAGGACGATGGATTGATTTCAAAAATGACTACAAGACTATGGACCCAGAGTTTATGGAGTCCGTCTGGTGGGTGTTTAAGACTATCTTCGAGAAGGACTTGGTCTATCGCGGCTATAAAGTGATGCCTTACTCCACTGCTTGTGCTACCCCTTTATCAAATTTTGAAGCTGGATTAAACTATAAAGATGTGAATGATCCTGCCATCGTGGTTAGCTTTCCATTAATTGAGGATCCTAATGTCTTCCTCTTAGCATGGACGACAACTCCTTGGACTTTACCTAGCAACTTAGCACTTTGTGTTCATCCTGAATACACCTACATCAAGATTGTTGATAAAACACGTCAAAATAAAGTTTTCATCTTATTAGAGAAGCGTTTACCTCAATTATTCAGAGAGTTAAACAAGCCTGACTGCACCGATGAACAGAAGGAAAAGCTCTTCGAAGTCCTTGAACGATTCCCTGGTGCTACTCTTGTTGGCAAGAAGTATACACCTCTTTTCCCTTACTTCAAGGACAGAGCCACATCCTTCCGTGTCGTTAGCGATACCTACGTCACTGAGGAAGGAGGTACTGGTATTGTCCACCAAGCTCCTGCCTTCGGTGAGGATGACTTTCGCGTCTGTATGGCCAATGGTATCATTGCCAAGGGAGAGGAAGTCCCTTGTCCAGTCGATGCTGATGGTAACTTCACCAAGGAAGTCCCAGATTTCGTTGGACGTCATGTGAAGGAAGCTGATGACGCCATCTGCTTGAAACTTAAGGGAGAAGGACGATTAATCATGAAAGAAGTATATGCCCACTCGTATCCATTCTGTTGGCGCTCTGATACACCATTAATCTATAAGACAGTTCCTTCCTGGTTCGTGAAAGTTGAACAACTTCGAGAACGTTTATTACGTAACAACACTCAAACCTACTGGGTTCCTGCCTTCGTTCAAGAGAAACGATTTCATAATTGGTTAGCTGATGCAAAGGATTGGGCAATCTCTCGTAATCGTTTCTGGGGTACTCCAATTCCTTTATGGGTCTCTGATGACTACGAAGAGATCCTTCCAATCGGCTCAGTAGAGGAATTAGAACGATTATCCGGTGTGAAACTAACTGATTTACATAAAGAATTCGTTGATCCTGTAACCATTAAATCACCAAAGACCGGGAAAATCTTACGTCGGGTTGATGAAGTGTTTGATTGTTGGTTTGAATCGGGTTCAATGCCTTACGCACAACAACATTATCCATTTGAAAATGCTGAAAAATTTCAAGAAAAATTTCCAGCAGATTTTATTGCTGAAGGTTTAGATCAAACACGTGGTTGGTTTTATACTTTAATGGTATTATCAACATGTTTATTTGATCAACCAGCATTTAAGAATTTAATTGTCAATGGTTTAGTTCTTGCTGCTGACGGTAAGAAAATGTCTAAAAGATTAAAGAACTACCCTGAACCAGAGATTGTCATCAATAAATATGGTTCTGATGCATTAAGATTATATTTAATTAACTCACCAGTTGTCCGTGCGGATGTCCTTAAATTCCAGGAAGATGGTGTGAGTGAAGTATTACGCGGTGTGATGATCTTTTGGTTTAATACTTTCCGTTTCTTTACACAAGGTGTTGATCGTTGGGAAGGTGCAACCAGTAAGAAGTTTATGCCTGATGTCGCTGCAGCAAAGACATCGAAGAATGATTCAGACATCTGGATTCTTGCTGCCATCTCTGGACTCGTTGAATTCGTCCATCAAGAGATGAAAGCATATCGTTTGTACACTGTCGTACCACGTTTAATTGAATTTATTGATGAATTATCGAAATGGTATGTCAGATTAAATCGATTCCGTGTGAAGGGAGAGTTTGGTGATGAAGAAGCTTTCTTAAGTCTTTCTGTCTTGTATGAAGTATTAAAGACCTTAACATTGATTATGGCTCCTTTCACTCCTTTCTTTACTGAGTATTTGTATCAAAACCTTCGAAAGTTTGATCCTGCATCATCCTCTACTTCAGGTCCTGTTGATGTCTATGGTCGCGCTGACTCTGTGCACTACCTCATGTTACCACAGCCTGAGAAGGATTCCCTCAATCCATTAGCTGTGAAGAGATTCAAAGTCTTGCAACAGGTTGTTACCTTAGCTCGTATGGCCAGAGAGAAGCGTAAGATCCGCAATAACCTTCCTTTACGTGAAGTTGTCGTCGTTGCAGCGAATGTCGAGGATATTGAAGCATTAGAATACTTGAAGAGCTATCTCTTGTCTGAGGTGAATACTTGGACAGTGAAGTTCGATCCTCACTGGGAGAACATGTGCTCTTTGAAGGTCTTGCCTAACTGGAAGGATCTTGGCAAGCGTCTTGGTAAGTCCATGAAGGACGTGGCCAAGGCCATCAATGAGTTATCTAAGGAAGCCATCGTTGACTTCATGAAGAGTGGTAAGATGACTGTCTGTGGCTTTGATCTCAATGCAGAAGATATCGTCGTGAAGAGAGAGTTCGCAGGAGATGCGAAGAAGTATGAGGCAGTTGTCTCTGACGATGGTTCCCTC
Source organism: Poterioochromonas sp. DS (assembly GCA_015145745.1). Classification (NCBI taxonomy): domain Eukaryota; class Synurophyceae; order Ochromonadales; family Ochromonadaceae; genus Poterioochromonas; species Poterioochromonas sp. DS. Next base: position 30,062 of record VKHI01000130.1, read on the forward strand.
CTCGTAGCCATTGACACCACTGCTGGTGAGGATCAATACTCCGAGCTTCGAGCCCGTGCTATCGTTGCAGCTGTGCAGAAGTTGAGGAAGTCAGCAGGTCTCGTTGCCAGTGATCGTGTCGAGGTTTTCTTCCGTGTCGCGTCAGAGTCTGTCAGTAACCTATGTCAGCAATCTCTTGTCACTCATCGCGAGTTTGTCACGAAGAGATTGAAGCAGCTCCCTGTCTCTGCACAGTATGCGAATGAGTTTGCTGTGGAGGTTGCAAGAGAAGTGATCAAGGATGCTGACATCAGCGAGGAGGAGATCACTCTCATCTTCTATAAGCCATCTGTCTTCGTCGCGACAGAACGAGTGATCGCAGACTTTGGCAAGGATGCTGATGTCGTGAGAATGCTTCGATTAGCTCTGACATCATCCGAGTATGATGATCTTCTTGCTCGTGTTCAAGGTGGTAGTCTCTCGTTAAAGCTTGATAATCATGTCTACGATCTGAAGCTAGGCACTCACCTCTTCCCCTCTGCCGTAGAGTTCTTACAGCTATAATGTTAATGGAAGTACTCTAGTTGTGTAAGACAGGAAGATAGTGGTAGTGGTCAGAGATAAAGCTGTTATATAATAATAATACTATGAAAATAAATTAAAATAAACGAAATCTGATGCAATGATAATGATAATAATGATAATGAGTTTGATGGAATCAATCCTTCATCAAAGAAACCAAAGAATAAACGATTGTCTGTAGTCGCCTACTAGTAGTATGACTCAGATGGTTGGAAGATTTGTTTTAAATAGTTAGTTAATTAAGAATAAAAACAACCTTATTCACGAATTAATTAATGGATTATTGTTATTGTTACTATTATTGTTATGATTGCCTACATTATTCAAAACTTTCAACTAACATCGACTATCTACCTATCTACCTTATCTATCTATCATATCATACCATATATCTCTCTCCTTCCATCATAGCACTATTATTCTCGTACTATCTATAGAAGGAAAGAAAGAGCAGGAAGATGAGGAGGAGGTGGTGGTGGTGAGATGTGGTGAGATATGAGATAAGATGAGATGATATTCAGGTCGTATGTTTAAATGAAAGAAACACAAAACCGAGAGAAATACATCGATGACATCATACATTCATCAATCAATCGATTCAATCAACAATGAAGAAAGAAAAGGAAAAGAACGAAGAGTGAATGAAGAGTGAATGAACAAAGAAAAACAAAAACGAATAAACAAAAGAAAAGAAAGAAAGAAGTATTCAGACAATCAACGTCAGTCAGTCATTCTGTTTTGATTCATGAATGACATGATATCTGTGATGAAGTCGAAATACTGCTGACAACTGCCTTTTCGATAGACTGAAACTTGACAAACAAAGGGCTTTATATATCATATAATAGATTCTCGTACGTCATAGGTAGTTGGGGTGTGAGAGGGGAGAGAATAACACTAACTGCTGATTCTGGAGAGTGTAGGGTGTTTGGAGAAGACGAGGAGTACTCATACACTAAAAGAAAAATCGAATAACACGTTGTTCGGATGTAACACGCTATAGTGCTTCACGATAATCAAACTAAACAAATGCCAATACAGGAAGGAGGATACAAACCAACGAAGAAAGAGAAGAAAGCTGAAGAACCATCAATGAAATGAGCAGCACTACAAGCAATCTACAATCCACTATTAATACACGAATATAAAAGACCTCGTCAGAGGAGTGTGTGAGAAGCAGCTTTCTCAAGAACAAAACATCACAGGAACAGACTATTAATACCAATCAATGAAACATAGGCGAGGAAGAGGAGGATGAGGAGGGGATGATATGAATCGTATGGGAAGCAATAAGAATGAAGAGAAGAAGAATATTCTCAATTTACCAATAACAACAGGAATAAACAATCATTTGAATAACGACTCCCTTTTATCGTTTACTCATGATACTTTAAGAAGAGAGAGTAATAATCAGATCGAAATAAGATCGAATCTTCTCTTCAATCAATGCATTCGGATATTGAGTAATAAATCTTTGATAGATTGTTGAATCATCTAAGATGGTTAACTTTTGAAATTTCCAATCAACATTATTCACTAATGGCGTCACTTCATCGCTTAATGTTAAGCAATCCATAAGCATGTCTTTCTCTTTATCTGTTGCCGAGAAGAAGGCTAATGGTGCACCATTCGTTGCTCCTCGTGGAGTTGTTAAATTCGAACCAGGAGTACGTGGAGGACCTGCTGTCATACGCTTACGTCTTTCAATGGAACGAATCATTAATTCATAAACATTAATCGCAAGTTCTTTCTCTTCTTCATTCATACTAAATAATTCATTAATAATTGTCTTTAAAAGAAGAGAAATACCAAATTTATCTTTTTTCGTAAATTGATAAAAACCTGACGTTAATTCTTCTTCAGTTGCAATAAAGTCTAAATGTGTTGCAAGAACAATTAATTCTTCTTCTTCACGATATTGTGAGAAGATGCCAATACCAGTGCCACCACGTGTAACTGATTGTAAATGACGTTGATTCATTGCACCAGCATAATTGACAATCTTTGTTAATAATGGATATTTTAAATGTCCTTTACTTCCATCAGTATTAGAAATTGCACGAATACGATCACATGGTAGATATCCATCACTATCAACGAGGATTAATACATCAGGATGTTTATAAATCATTTTCAAAATTAAATCAATAAATCTTTCAACATGTTTATGTTCAATTAATTTATTCACATAAAGTAAATTATTAATGAATGCATTCTTTTCAACTAATAAACTTGCAATTGGTGCTAATGCAGGATAATCCAATAGAATTTGTTCAAAGATTGATAAGGTTTTATTCTCTAATGGTTGAAAACGATGAAGAGATGGTGTACTTAAATAATGAATTACTTTTTTCACAATATCAATCTTATTACGAGCTTCTTGAATGAGAGCAAAACCACTTGCTGCATTAGCAGCAGAGATAGGAGGATTCATTAAATTGGAACATGACATAAGAATCTTTAATAATCTCTCTTTTAAATCAGAGTTTTCTTTTAATTCATCTTCCTTCATCTCATCAATATTTGATATAGTACGACCAAGTGACTTATTCACCATAATTACACGCTCATAATCATCATAGGACACTGCGTTATCAATAGAATCTCGGCGATCGAGAGACTCTCCTCGTGCAATCCCTTCAAAACCTTTTCCACTTGGACGCTTTGGTGAATTCGCGAAGAACATTGGCTTATTCGGGGATGGTGCATCATCCAGTTCGTAATGAATTAAGATTGATTCCTCGTAATCTTTTTCTTTCGAAGTCATTGGACGTTTAGCCAGTGGATTGACCATCTCCATGACTTGATCACCGCTAGCGTCTTTCATAATACTCATGCGAACCGGAGAACGATTTGAACGCTTTGATGCGTCAGAACCAGCAGTATCATTGCTTCCGATTGTTAAACCTCCAGACAAAGGTGGCGTGTTATAAGGAACATCGTTCGTAGCGATCAACTTAATATCTAAATCATAATCCTTCTTTAAATAATACAAGACGGAAGATTTCTTAATCTCATACATCTCTTCCTTATAATCATATCGTAAAATTAATTCTTTTGTCTGTAATGTTAAATGTACTTCTTGTTGTTGCTGTCTTTTACCATTAGGAGTACCTACTTCATTCGGTGTTTTCTTCTTCAAATTTCCTCGAATAAATGATTTAAACATAACTTTTAATTGTAATTCATTAATATTTTGTAATGTAATCGAGGGTAAGAATGATAAATTCTTACCAATTAATTTACATAATCGTAAAGAATAATCAATTTTTTCTTCGTATTTATGTGCAATCTTTTGATATGATTCACGAATAAATTTAAAATCTAATGATTTAACAAATTCTGTAATTTCATCAACGACAGAAACATATTCTACATCACCATGAAGAAGTTTATCATGTTTGGCAGCAGCATCAGGAGTACTAGGTGCATTCGAGGAATGACTCGCTTCATATAATGATTTTACTTCATCTCGTTGCAAGTACATTAATTTATCTCGTTGATCGGGTGGCAACAGTGTTTGAGTTGCGGATTGACTATGAGGACGATTAGTAAGTGATTTTCGTCTCTGTGAACGTTGACCACCTCGACCCGCAGGCGAATCAGAGTTCTTCTTAGGACTTCTTTTAGTCTCTTCTTCACCGTCATAAGTCTTTGGCGCGACCGCCATTGGCGAAGTGCCATTAACTGCTTGGCGCATTGCAAGAGGAATGAAGGGAGTGATATTGCGCGTACCCGCATTACTGCTATGAATGTCCTCTGCAGTTAAATGCTCAGGGTACTTCTCAGCTGGCTTCTTTCTCTCTTCAAAGTCAAACTCTAAGCGTGCGCGCTGGCTGTCTCCAGTACTATCACTGTTATGAATAGAAGCCCGCGTGTTTTTCATTTGAGTGGGAATATCTTCAAGAACTTCGTCTTCGTTGCGCTTGTCCTCATAGACATCATAGAAGTCGAAAGATCCAGCTGAAGCTTTCTTCTGATACTCGCGTCTTTTCGCGGCAGAAATGTTTGCTTCGCTACTCTGATCATTTTCGCCCGCAGGAGTTTGAAGGAAAGTCGACTCACTCATGCTAAACTGTGATTGACACTCATAAATATCACCGTAAGTTACAACAGGAGAGCGAACATAATCGCTTTCTTCAGGAGGTGGCAAATTGTCGATAATGAATAAGGACTCTGGAGCTTGGAAAAAGCTTTGCGGTTTATCATAAACGTCACCCATGTTGAAAGAGCCTGCTGATTGTAAAGGACCTTGTAGGACAATCGTTGATTTGCTAGCTTCAAAAACGCCGCTTTCATTGACCTCTTCATCGTAAACTTCACCGTAATCTACATAAGCAGAGGTCTTGGTCTTTAAAATACCGCGCTCTTTACCATTAAACTTAGTTTCAACAATTTCACCGTGCTCTTCATAAACTTCATCGAAGCCAAAACGCACAGAATGCGCTCGAGCAGGTCTACCATCAGGTGATCCGTTGGTTTCATTCTTTTGTTTCTTTTGGGCATCTCCTTTCTTCTGTTGAGCACCTTTCTTTTGTTCTTTACGCAACGCCTTTCGCTTGCGAACCTGCTCTTCGTTACCGCTGAGACCATCTGTTTCATCCTCTTCAACATGCTCGACACCTTGCCAAAACTGATCGTTGAATGCTCCATTCGATTGGTTACTTTTCTTAAATAAATTAGAAAGTTTTGATGCGATTCCAGGAGTTGGAGGGTGGTGAGCACCGTTACGAAGGGGACCTATATCGGAACCTAAACTAAACGATTCACCATATTGAGATTGTGGTAGCACAGGATAATTATCCCGTAATACATTTACAGTGCGGTGGTAGGCATAAGCGTAGGAGATAACACCATCCATTCCGATATTCTCTTTAAAATCAGAATGTAATCGCATATCTTCATAAAAATCTGAGAGTAAAGGGTAAAACTCACGGAACAAGAGAGAGGGAGTTGGAAGGACACCAGGCTCAGTAGATTGAAGGAACTTCGTAATGTGTTTAATGCGTTTAGACAGTTCAACTAACGATCCTTTTGGTAATTGGAGAGGCAATTTTAAGTACTGGAAATCATCAGCATTGAAATCTTGCGGGCGGGATACTCCTTGATTCTTTTGCTGCTTGCGCTTTGCGGTCTCCAAAAGATCAAGATAATGTTGATTATGATCAAAAATATCTCGCAACCAATTAATAATCATCTCTTCGGCGATAAACGGCGAATTGAGGAAAAATTGGCGGATATGTGGATCAATAGGCTCGTCCATTTGTGGCAGGAAGAACAAAACATTGACATTATCGGCATGCAATTTATTGAATAACGGGTTTTTAAAGTGTAAGAATGAGTTATAGACTGATTCATCACCATTAATTCCAACAAACTTTACATTTCGCATTTCTTGATTCACTAAAGAACTTGCAAGCTCTCTTTTCTCTGCTCGACTTTGAGTATCACGAATGCCACGACGCTCGAAATTGACCATTACATGATTTGGTTGAAGTTGCAACAAACCAAATATGCAGCAAGCAATAATAGTAGAGGAGAAAGAGACGGACTCAATTTGTTCGATTGAAACTGGATCGTACAGGACATCCATTAAACTATTATTATGGTTATTTTCCGCCTTTCCTTCTGCATTTCTCGCTAAAATGTTGGAAGTAACAGAGTAGTAGGCAATTTTCCCCATATTTTGATGATTACCCAAAATCTTGAAAAGCTTCTTCACCCGTGGAATTTCGCCAATCATCAAAGAGCGGAAGGAATTAACGGCATGATCAATGCCAGGTGCCGCCGGCATGAACTGGTAAGAAAATCCATTGTACTCGATGATGCGTAGGCTATGAAGATTGAGCGTGTTTTTGGATTCATCCACTTCCGCCAATTTCCGCAAAGTGTCCGATTCTGTTGCTCCAGCAATTTTAATGTAACGACGGGTTTGCTTTTCAGGAGAATGAGAAGGTGATCCACTATGATGTGCAACAACTGTGGGATTGGTAGACCAATCAAACGTCAAAGGATTGGACAGTTTGCTATTTCGCTTTTGCTGGTGCTTATGAGATTCTTGTTTTTCATTCTTATATTTCTTTTCCAATTTAATGATCTTCAAAACGGCGAAAAGATAGCTAGCAGGTGACTTTGAGAATGCAGTAGCGAAGGTGGATTTATTGCCGTATTCATTGACAAACTCACGAACATAATCTTCATAATATTTGCGCATCCCTGAACAAGCGTACGTTAACTCCTCCAAAACCTTGCCTATACGAGACATTCCAGACTTCTTCGAAGCAACAGATGCTGAACCATTTTTCTTTTTCTTTCTTGAAGTAGAAGAATTCTCCGTGTCCCCGTGTTGTTGGCACAACTCTTCAATTTTTTTGATTTTTTCAATCAGTCGTTGAATGCCTTCGAATAATGGATGCTCTTGGGTTATGGTTAGCGGAGGAATGTTCTTGTCTTGTTGCAAAGCAGTAATTTTCCAGACGGTTACTCCCATATACTTACCGATAACAGAAAAGTCAACTAAAGCATCTGCTTTTAACAGCTTCCCTGCAGGTTGAAACTGACGGAAAACACGATTGGACTTCAACTTAATATCATTTAAAGTCGACGAACTATTATCAAACTTTAGTAATTGCAAACAAAGCTCCCAAAAATGCAGTAATTCTTCGTAACCCATATTATGAACAGTTGATTTTACGCTACTACCATTCTTAACATCGCTTCGATTGCTTAACCTTACACTTGATTCGTGATCAGTACCATCATCAGATAAATCATCTTCGGAATTATTGGAAGTAGACAAGGAAATCGTCATATCAGATTTCACACTGCTAATTGCGCGAGTTAACGAGTCATCTTGATAAGTGTATTCAGAAAGGCGAGACTCTAATGCCGGAATTGTAATGTAATGATCAACTTTTGTAACAGCTGTGGAGTTTGCCGGAGAAGTGACTTCTCCATCAACCGTACTTGGTTGCAACACATGTGCTTCAATAGCAGACAACATCGCTCTGCGTTGGGTTCTCATATCACGCGCAACGATGAATTGACCGTAAGCTTTCAATAACTCTTGTTTCTGTTCTTGAAAATACTTGAGCGTTGCTCGCGCAATAACCAGACGGAATAAACACTGAATTCGAATAATCTTCTTCATGAACGTAAATCTTCGGAAGCGACGTTGCATTGTCACAACTGCTGCTAAACGACGAATACGCATGAAACGTGCACGAACATTGCGGAATTTGCGTTGAATAACACGAGCAGCAGAACGTGCTTTAATGAATGTGCGACGATGAATAAACATTAAGTAAGAATCACGAATTAACTGCGCCATGTGAGTCAAACATGACACGCGACAAACTTCCAGGTAATCATGCTCTTGTGGAGGAAGAAAAATCTTGGTGTTGCCTATTAAAACTTGCTTTGTGTTAATGATTCCATCTGAAGCCATAAAAACATCCACATCAAAGTTGATCAAACTAGTGTTAAACAATGAACCCGAGCTTTGACGCTTAATTAATTTGTTCTTGCTTGGAGTGGAAGAGCGACTGAAGCTCTTCTTTAACGGAGGTCGCTTAGTTGCCAGAGGATTTTTAAATCCAGCACTCGTAGCATCCTTTGGAGGTGCTGCACCCACCGCCTTGATAGTCGACTTAGTGTCTTTCAAAGCTTCAATCTTGCTTTCATTATGAATCGCAAATAAATCCAATAATTCTTTGCAAAATTCGCGAATTTCATCAATTGAATAAACCTTCAGAGGCTTCTTGTGATCTTTTTCAGTTCCATCAGAAAGAAAGTAAGGTAAACTCGCCGCAGTGTGAAAAACTGCACTGGCAATAACACGATAACGATTAAAGAATTCCATGAAAGTCATTTTAGACTTTGTAAAACGAAAGCCATCCATAATACCACAATATTTCAATTGTTCTGCGACTTTTGCTTGACTAAACCAATAATTATTGGACTTTCCTACAGTCCAAGTTGGTTCAGTAGGCTTAATGCAACGAATGTAATGAGGCTTCGTAGCAGTGATTTCTTGCATCAAGACTTGCAATTCTGTCTTAAACTGCCCGGTAAGAGTTGTATTAATTTTACCGACGATTGATCCTCTCTTATGGGCGAGACCACTACTATTAGTGGGTGTTACTGCAGAGTTTGTCGCTTCTGCAGTCAAAACTTGTGTGTAAACTTCCGACAAGAGTTCATTTGTTGAATCTGCAAGAATTTTTCCTGTTTCAGGTGGAGTATTATCGATATTCTTTTCAATAAAGTCATCAGCAGTATATTCAACTTGACCAGCAAAATGAACAATAGTAAATTGTGATCTACCACTTTGTAATTTAGAAACAGCAAAATTTGAATGAGTTTCAAATTCTTTATAAATACGAGCAAGAAAACGTTTATCCGTTGGATGTGGTAAACGACATTGATCATCTAAAACACGGAAAATACCATTACCGATTAATTCTAAACTATCTTTGTTATCAGAAAATTCAATTTTATCAAAATCTAATCCTTCTTCTTCATAATTTTCAATTTCTGATTTAAATATATAGGAATTAAACTGTTGTTGTAATGCCTCATTTGCATAATTAATACATAATTGATCAATTGAATTCTTTTCAAATGAATCAAAACCAAATATATCCAAAATTAAAATTGCACGTAATGAAGCAATAACATTATCATTACTACCACTTAATTCTGTACCGATTTGTTCTAATTTATTATTTACTGCTTCAACGATAAAATCAAATAAATTTTTATAAATTTGTTTTACTATACCATCACGTGCAACACGTGATTGTGCTGGTTGTAAACTTAATTGAATAACATCACCATTTGGTGTACTGATTGTTTTAGCAGTTAATAATGATTTTAATACATCAATATCTAATCCAAGTAATGTTGCAGCTAACACTAACGGATTACCAAAATTTTCAACTAATAACATTTCATCAGATAATAATAAATCACCTGATTCATTGAAATTAATTTCACCCATCATTAATATACCTGCAATAATATGATAAAGTGAAGTAATCATTGAAGATGAAAAATTTAATGATAATAAACTATCATTTAACTGGAAAAACTTTTCAGCATCAGAATTATAAAGAGCTTGAGCTTCTGCGGAGTATGTAGTTAATACTTTACCTTGATTCGTGTAATGGTAATCACCACTGGTTCCTAAAAGTCCAAATTTTAATCTTTCGCCTGAATCCCAACCAGCTAAAAGCTCATAAAAGATATTAAAGTTACGTTCTTGCAATTGTTGGGTCGATGTACGAGAACTTTCTAATAGGTAAGTCTTAACCGTTGCACCAATGACTTCACCTCCAAACGGACGGTTAGCAACAAGAGAAGGAGATTCCTTCGGTAAAATCACTAATTCAACGAGTTTCGCAAAGCGACTACTATCCTTGGTATGCAAAGTGCGAGCATTACCAAAGGATTCTAAAATGCGATTACAAAGAAGGACTTTCTCAACAAATGTTGTATGACCGTGTGTTACTCCCAAGCCCTCAAGTGAATCAGTATGAAGGATTTCACCATTCTCACCACTCATGCTTTTTGATAAGACAGAAGGTTTCATTGAAACATGTGGTGAAGAAATCGGACTAAGAGCAGGATTAATCTTTAAATCCTCAATAGTTGCAGAATCAAGTATAGTTGTAGGTTCTAACAAAGAATGTAAAATCATACGATAACATTCTGATTTCCCTGAACCTGATTCACCAGAAATAATAATCGAATCTTTATGTGCGATATTTTTTAATAATTTTGGTGTCATAGAATATAATGATTTACTTCGACTAATTCCTGTATGTGATTTACCTGATTTATCTGCACGATTTGATAATGAAATAACAATTTTACGTACAAAATCTTCTAAAAATTGATTTGATTCACTGGATACTCTGACTTGATCAAATGGATTTACATACATTAAAACACCACCAGAATAAGTAAAAATCATTCCTAATTCATAACGTAACTTTAATAAATTAATTACTTCTGGTTCATTAATATGTTTTAAATATTGAATATCATCTGTCGTTGCAACAGCATCAGCATCACGAGGCTTGAGAGTATCAGATTCTACCGCATTCTTGGCCATTCTGTGAAGAGACGGGTTAGAATGAGCAAGGTAAATGAGAAGAATAGTCTTACTTCACAACGTAGTCACGGCCATATATTTTTACGTTCAAAGCGACTGATTCCATGTTCGAAGTTAGATGCTATCCAGAGGAAGGTTAGGGAGATTTGATCATGATTCAACGTTCCTACCTTTTCCAAGATCGCGGATTGCAGCCACAGATGATCCACCGCCGCATCTTTGAATTCAGGATTCTTCACCCATACCTAAGAGAAGTCAATAAAACGGTCGAAAGTAATGGACAAAGATCAAACTGACCAAAGAGTTAACATTCATTTTTCCCTTTCAAGGAGCTGGATGATCAAGAACTTTAAGTGATAAGAGTTTCACCGGTTTGAGGAAAAATTGAACTTTCCAATAGACACTACCTTCTATTCGGATACAACTCCAAACTAACTTTACCTCTCAAGTCTTTCGTTCAATGGTAAAAAAGCATCGGATCTTTCTCTCTCTACAAGTACTCTATACAGCAGATTAAAGTAGTAGAAGGAATTCCTAAGTAATATCTCCTATTTTCCGCGATATTATAAAGAAATTTGAATTCACTACCTCGTGAGCAACTGTTCCGTTGCAAGTGAGAAGCGGACAAGTGAGGGAAAGAGATGCCTCTAAGGAATTCCTTAATTAATTGATCTTTTCCTTTGATGTGATGTCACAGTGAGATGCGAAATAGAAGGTATTAGTATTGAGCAGCAACTGTTCTGTTACAATGAAGAGACAGAGAGAGCCAGATATAGATGAATCAAGAAAATGTCAGAAAGTGAAAACTGAAGGATTTTCTGATCAACTTATCGCAGAGCAGATTCGCGAATCGATAATTCAGGTTTGTACTAAACGAGGACCTGACAAGTCCTGTTGACCATCAGAGATTCCTCGAATCTGTCTCAAATTAAAAGATTGGAAAAACTATATGGAGGTTTGTTGATAGTCAGACTTGCTTGTGTTGTATCTGATGGTTTTTAGGTTACTAGATCTATCGCTAGAGATTTGTGTACCCAAGGAAAGATCGTAATACTGAGTAAAGGGAAAGCTGTTCCGTTGGAGTCTTTGCAGTTGGTTAAAGGACCGATCCGTTTCCGAATTCAACAGTAGAACAAACAATTCGTTTGGCAACTTTAAATGAAGCTCTTTCAAGATGCACTGAATAGGCGGATAAAAGTTGTCTGATGATAGATTTGTAGTTTCTCTGAAATCAAATTATTTCGGCGAAAGGCTAAAATTTGAAAAATTGTTGAGTTGTTATTTCCATTCTGTTGGGTCAGTTGACAAACCGCACTTTAATGTGTGCCTAATGACTTTGCCAATTTTTGTCTTTTTGTTCCCCTGCAGTGACCTGCACCGTAGATTAACTCTTAAAATTGACTTCACCAAAATGCGAAAATTTCGGGCTATAACTGGCTGTAATTTGAATGTTTCTTGTAGTATTCATAAAGCGAAGGATACGGTAAATTCAGTCAAAGACAAAACACCTTTCAATCAACCCCATCCTCATTACTCAACCCAATATTGGACAACTCAACCCAACAGCTCAAGCTCTGGGTGCGAGTTGTAGTCACGCAATTTTCAGTTCTGGCATCAACGAACTTTACACGAAAAAGAAGGTGGCACGGGCATGCCCCTGGGTCACCGTTAACTGCCCCTGTGAAGATCTCGCCCATTCTTGCCCAGGAGAGTTCCGATACCCAAGCAATCAACCAACAACTGCATCTAGAAGCAAACAACTACAACGTCTGAGAATAATAATAGCAAGCCTTCGTTGCTGTTAGAGTTATTATTTTCTCATTCTTCTCTTGAATTCCCAATAATTCTTGAGCTTGTTTTGTAATTTTTCCCCTTGAAAAAGGTTTTTTTTAGAGGTTAGATTAGTTTCCTGAAAGAGAAATTCAAAAAATGAGTTATCTTCTTTTTACTGTTGCTCTCTTAGCTTTAATCTATGGAGCCAATGCTGTGGATAAGTTTGACTTGGTTCAATCTGATAATGATCGCATGATCTTGAATTATAACGTTACTCTCGGAGTAAACGGCACTTACTGTGTGAACGTTTCCAGTTATGCAATTTCCAGCATTTCACCTACGGTGACTGTCTCCCTTATTAGTTCCAATCCCAATCACAAGATTTATGATGCCTCTTTCACCTTCTTTCCTGCTAGACAAGTGATTGGAGGTGTTTCAGGATTCTCCATTTACAAGAATGCCACTGTCATTGCTCGTTATCCAGAGCCTGAATGGTCAAGACAATATAATTTTTGCAAAGCCACGACTCTCGATACCCCCACCTTGAAGCCATTTGACGAAATTTGCATTGGCAACACTTGTGGTAGTGGAACATGTCCAGGTACTTTCAACCGTTTCTCGGGTCAGATTGAAATCTCTGGTTATGAGACCAATGACGTCTTAGCAAGAAATCCAGTTCCATCTTCATGCGGTCGCCAAAGCGTTGGTGAAGTTCAATACGTTGCCTACACTGAAGAGGGTTCCACTGTGTTTAACTACGAAGTCACTGTCAATCAATCCAAGATTTGCTCACCTGTCTTTGCTGCAACTTACTTGAATAATAAGCAAACTGTTGGTGTTACAACTAACTTTACTGCAGCAAACGGTGCTAATTTAGGAAACTTTGCTGTTGACTTTGTTTATCCTAGTGGATCTGTTGTCACTCTTGGTAAAGGAGATTGGCCATTATCCGGTGCTCAATCTGATGATACTACCTGTAATGATGTGACCGTTTGGAGCAAGAGCGGTGTTGCTTTGCAAACTGCATTACCTGCTGGATTCACTCAAGTTTGTATCGGAAGTGATTGCTCTGGTAATGCTAACTGTAGTTATGAAACCTTCACAGGTTCTTTAATTGTTCATGGTATGTGGGCTGACTCCTACCGTGATTGGATTGGAACTATTGATCAATCATGCTACCTTGTCATCAATGCACCAACCCATGCTCCTACCAAGGATCCTCCAGTGACAAGAGGAGATGTTGCTGCTATTATCCTCGCTTCCACTATTGGTTCAGTGTTGTTCGTTTACTTCGTTTGGACCTTAGTTGTTGGCTTCCGAAGTAAGTTATTTATTTCTTATTTTTTCTATTTTAGATCATAACTGTTTTCCCTTCTTTTAGGATTGAAGAGACGTTACATTGTCGGAGACGGCAAGGAACTTCACGATCCTGGCTGCACTTGGGCTGGATGGTAAATATAGCGTTAGGAAGAAATTTGCACTACTCATAGGCGTTTCGATCTCCCTCCCCCTTTTCTACTAGTTCATCTCACATCAAAGTAGTCTAGAATAATGTTTTTTTTTATTTGGTGCAGGTTTTTTTATATTTCTATGCTGGCTTTCAACAATCGATTAGAGAAAGGAAGGGGAAATTGCGACATATGTGATACACTTTGAAAAGTTTTGGCTGTGTTCAGATATTTAGGTAATATTACTCTCTTGCGTTCTCTCCTTCTCTAGTCTGCGTTTTATTTTACCAACCGAAATGAAAATAATGGTAAAAATGTTGTTCGATTCTTCTATCATTCGTGTGCATGTTAAGATGTCTGCGGTCCGTCTGATCACAGACCTCGCTCCGCCGATATCTCACTAATTTGAGATTGTTCGCTGGTATCTTCTTTTGTTAAATCATTCGTAGTAAGCGGGAATTCATAATAAAACAATGGCCATTGTGAACCTTCATGTTTCTCTGAATGAACCTTCTCTGTCGCTTGATAAGAATGGTTTGGAATAGGATACATAAATGTAACAACACGAAAGGGATGATGAATATTCTTTACTAAAATATCTATTACTTGCTTTAATCCACGTGGAATTAAATATAGATAAAAACAAGTTCCATCAGAGTAGGTCAAATCAAGAGCATTCTGTTGGATGACGGTAAGACGATCAAACAGGAAATCTCCACTTTCTCCATAAGTATGTTGCTCTCGTAACTCTTTTATCTTCTCTTTAATTTTATGTATCCTTTCTTCCTCAATATCTATTCCTTTGATTTGTAATGTAATCTCATGCTCTAGCATATTCCTTGATCGAACGAACTCTTCATGAAGATAATCTAAACAATGAAAAAGAAAATTCCCATCACCACAACCAATATCATAGACTATATCATTTGTTCCTATCCTTAAGAGCTCTATTCCTTTCAATAGACCTTCTTTCGGTGTTGTCCAAAGCTTCTTTCTTGGTGCTAACATGTTGATGTTGGACGTTCAAAGTTGAACGATATGACGTAAATTAAAGAAATAGTTATTTACTTAGTGAGATGAGACAAGGAACAAAATTGCAAATGACGCGTATCCTAAATACGAATATAAATTTATACAACAACAAAAAAAGAAAACAATTATTATATAAGGAGAGCTTCTCAGCTAATACTTGAATCGAAAATTACATTGTGTACATACTCGGGCATTTGGCACAATGAAGCGACATGATGGACAATTAATACTTTGAGGAAATGTACTCCCTTTAGGTCCTGTTTTATTCAAGGGTTGTTGGGTTACAGGCGGTTCTTCTTGATTTCGAGTGCCAGTACCACCCCCAAGGAAAGTACTTATGAACGATGATGTTGATGCTGGCTTTGCTGGACTTTCACTTACTGAAGCTTTCATACATGACATACAATAACGATCAAATATTGTAATTTGCTGACATTTCTGACATTTTGTATAATTTCCTCGATATTTCTTTTGATAACGAGCTTCATATCGACCAATACAATCAAAACAAAACAAATCATTGGTCGGGTTTTGACGACATTCTCGACAAATATACTTTCCTTCAGGGTATTGGATCTTTCTTCCATCTTGATCAAACCTATCTCCATTCATTGCTGACGATGATTTCCCATTTCTCGAATTAAAACAATCGACACATTTCGTATCGCTGATACTATTGAGCCTTTTACACATACCACAGGTCCACGTCGTACCTGTTGTTATTGCCGCTTTCTGATTTGACGAGACTTCTATCAAAAATAAATATGAAAATGATATGAAAAATGCCACATAAGGCTTACCAATCTTTGGATCAGCGGGATGAGCCCCAGATAAAAGACTACTAGGATATTTGTTACTTTCAAAAGCTTCGTATTGAACCGGAATCTTCAGCGACACATAGTCAGGATGACTTTTGGTAGTGTTGTACGAACCATAGATACTATGACTCTCTACTAATTGTTGAAAACTCACTTTGACAAGGGGATTAACTTTTACAACCTCCGGAGGAGGTAAGCTAGGAATTCTCTCTAGAGGAGGATGTGGTTGAGGTAATGCATCACGTTTCTCTTGAATTAGTTTTCTAATTCGCTTTGCTCGCTCTTGATGACTAACTTTGGATTGATTAATAATTTCAAATGCTTTTTCAGAGTATTGATCACGTGCAGACATGGTTTGATTGATTAATCCTTCGATGATTGAATTTTCAAATTCTAGTTCTTTCATTAGTTGTTCTATTGATAGAGCCTTTTCAGCAAGACATATGACCATGTCACCACTAATATCTAGTGTTGAATCCATCTCAACCTTTATGTTTTGTTCGTCAGGATAAGGAGAATATGAGTTAGTTGAGGGAGGAGGAGGTAAATCATTTCCACTCTTTAGCTCTTTCATTGATGATAGAAATTTCTTACGAGGAATTGCCTTCAATTTATCTCCAAGTGATCCTATTACATCTTCCGGTAATTTCATAAGCTCCTCTAAGCTCAACACATCAAGTTCGCGAATGCTCTGTTGTATCTCTACAGAGATACTATTTTGTGTGATCCAGGCTTCTAGGTCTGGATGGAAGGGAAGAGGAGAGGCTGATGGAGGAGTGACATAGGCAATGTCAGTAGGAGAGCTGATTGTATAAATTGAATCATTCATATCATTGGAAGGAGGTGTGACTGGTTGGGGAGTGACTTCAGGAGCTACAAGAGACAGTGGAGGGGGCGCAATAGCACGATCCCTGGAAGTTTGCTTCATTAAAGTTTGATCTTGTTTATTTTCACTATTCCTCTTTGTCAAAACCCCTGCAGGTTCGATCACATCCTTATTTGAGATATCCGAGGTTTGAAAGGTGAAGGTCTTCGAATTGCTTCGAGAATAAGAACCAACGGCAGGAAAGGGATTTGAAAACGACTTTTCTTCACTAACAGATCTTTGTCTGATTTGTAGCTCTCTTAATGGTGAGTTTAAGCATTCTCTCATCTTGGAAAGTCGGGTATAATAATCTGCTGCTTGATTGAGTGCAACGTTCAATCGACTCCACAAAACTTCATTAAGAGGAGTATTTCTTGCATTTACAAGGAGTTGAGTCAAAATATCCTCATCTTCAGACCATAATTTACCCACAGCATCGACTGTATATAATCCGTACTTGAGAAATGCTTCTATAACCCACTGAGGTATATCATAAGCTTGTGACCATTCGGCCAAACTTTTCCAATGAACAAGAGCATTTGATCTCATTTTCACAATCTCTCTAACTATTTCTCTTTGATTTGAAACACGGGTGAGAGAGTATCAAATGAAAAATCCAATCCAACGAAGTTAGTTATGATCGCTATCTCTAATCTACTATAACAAGCGCTCGCCCATCTAATATATATAGTGGGTTTAAGGATTTGATACTGTTGGATGAACTCTATGACCATTTGATCTCATATTTATATCGAATATAATGGTGAATGGAATTGAAGAAAGCATTAAATCATTATGTTTCAATAAATTTACACAAAAGTCACAGATCGCTCATCTTACAGAATTCAGTTTTTCCAACAAAGTTCAAGAACTACGATGTTTCAACAAGGATATTTGGATAGCCCTCTTCCTTTAAATATGAGTTTTATTCGGGGGCGGAACCTCAGCTTATGTCCATACTCGACTTTATTGCTTTTATTGCTAGGAGGAATTTCTTAAGAGGTATTGGCTTCAATTTATCTCCAAGTGATCCTATCTCATCGTCGGAACACTTTGCAAGCTCCTCTAAGCTAAGCACATTAAGATTGCGAAGGCTCTGTTGTATCTCTGCTGAGATATTGTTCTGTGTGATCCAGGCTTGGAGGTCTGGATGGAAGCAAAGAGGAGAGGCTGAAGTAGGGACCACTATGAAAAATTTCTCCTCTTTTTCTTCAGTAATTTCCATCTCTTCCTTGGTTAGGATTTGAGAAGGGAGGCTCAAGTTCGTGAAGGTATCAGCAGTGGTAGAGGTTGACTCGACAGAGTTAATGATAAAGGAAGAAGTCGTCTCTGTTAGAGAAGGACTTTCGACGATGATGGTTTCCTTAATCTTAGTATTTAATGGTGAATCGATCACTTCTTTCTTTCTTCGAGCGCGATTGATATAATAATCTTTTGCACATTCGAGAGACTTTTTTAACTTATTAGACAATACTTGATCAATCGGAATCTTTACTGCTCGCACTAATCGAATCATAAGAGTTGGATTTTCATCCCATAATTTTCCAACGGATTCAAGATTGTGTAATTCCTTCTTTTCAAAGACATCTAAAACCCAGTGCGGAATCTCCCGCTTTCTCGCCCATTCTATCAAGCTCTCTTGTTCAACTTCAATTTCTTCAGATTCTCCTTCACGTTTCATTACCCTTCTTAAATTTTAAAAAAGAGATGAATAGACGAGGATGATTGATTCACCTCACACTCTACAAGTTATCTATCATCTCTCTTCATCTTCCCAACACAACATCTCCAACTAATCCACTGTAACGAGAGCCAACAAACGAGAGAGAGCTCTCGATATACAGGATGATTTTGGAACAAGACATGTACATTAATAAAATATAACTATCTACAATCGCGGCCCTCTTCCCCTGCCTCTTCTTTTTCCTTTCCCACCATTCTTTTTGTCATTATTATTCGTATTGGCACTTTCGTCACCTTCGAGTACATTAATTATACCTTCATCATCGTCATCCTCATATTCCTCTTCCAACTCATTAATATCATCAATATCATCTGCATTTTTCTCTCCTTCCCCATTTGAACTATCCAGATCTTTTATTTTCTGCTCCATTATACGCTCAAGGCGTTCAATGTCTTTCAATTGCTTAAATGTTTTGTGACAAATCATTTCAAATTCGTCCATATCATCATCTGCAATCTTGCTAAAAGCGTTGTTGGAGATAGCAAGCGATGACTTCAGCGTAGAAATTAATTCTTTTGCCTTTTTCTCAAAAAGATCAGGTCTAACGCCTGCGATGATCACTGAGAAGGCAACGTCAAGCTTCGAATATTGATCTTGGTTCACACTATCAATATTATAGGAGATCAACACTTTCTTTTCTTCCGCAGAAAGTCTCCCTTTTTCATGTAGATAAAGGACAACATTGGTTGTCAGAGAGGCGAGAGAATCTAAAATCTCTTCTTCTTCTTCTTCTTCATCATCATCTTCGTCATCCTCGATATCTTCGTCTTCCAGCTCATCATCATTGTCATCAACGTCATCCTCATCTGAAATGACGATAGTATCGTCATCATCCTTGGATTGCAGCGTCAAGTACTCAGAAGAGTCCGAATCATCATCTTTATTCCTTGGAGTGATTAGGTTTCCCTCAGTGTCAAAGTTTTGCATTAACTGGATGATCTTTTGTACCTCCCCCTCTCCTAACTATTTCAAAAGATGAGATGAAAGGGTGACGATATATTAACCAACATAAAATAGTAGCAGCTATTACCTCTCTTTTAATTGCGGAAAGAGATTTTTCTCGTGTCTCAGGTCTCATCGATGCTAATTCTTTTGCTATTGTAAGTTGAGATTCTTGTAACTTTCTTTGGAAATCTAATTCAAAGACATTAAAAATATGTTTAGGAGAAAAGATAAGAAACATTCAATTACCTGGATCAGATTCTAAACGACTCCTTAAATAATGTCTAAACTGTTCTCGAAGCTTATTCGATATAGAATTCTTCATATCTTCACTTAAAGGGTTATTGCTCCCACCTTCAGCTTTCATAGCTCTTCTCATTAATGCATCTTGAATTGCCTGCATCATTTCATTTGAAGCGACACTCTTCGGATTGTTAGCACCGTTGAAGCGGAAAGAATTATCTGCAACTTCACTATCCACGTCTTCCTCATCCTCGTCATCGTCCTCAGCATTTTCCTCATCAACGATGGATGACAATCCAATAGCGTTATTATCTTTATCCATACGAAAAAGAGGAGCATACGGATCGCCAAGAGGAATTCGTCTACCTGCGGTGATCGCTGGCTCCTATTCCCATGAGGGTCGTCATCTCGTTATTATTAAAAGAGGAGTAAGAGAGAAACTTACCCAATAAGAAGTCCGAAGATTATCAAAATAATCTTTTTTCAAATTTTCATATCCTTCAACCACATGAGAATGAATATAATATCTATAGCCAAATGAATTAAGTGGATGATGATGGAATATGTCAGTGATCATTTTTACCTGCCATCATTCTGCGATTTGATAAGAATAGTTGTTGCATAGAATGGAACAGGTATCTTCTTCGCTTTTCTTCGACTTTTATAATCATCAATATCAATCTTTGGTTGGTTTTTATCACTTTTAGTCGAGGTAAACTTATCTGCACTGTGGAGTACAAATTCATTCGTTACTATTGCTGCATTGCCGTAAAAATGAACAAAAAGATCAGTAATAATAGGTGGTGCTTTGATGGTTGTAAGTGGAACATGTTTGTGGTAATAGTTACGAATATTGTCGAATCCATTGTAAATATTATGTTCTCCAATAGGACGGAAGACTGTAGAATTCGTTTGACACCAAAAGAATGATACGTCATTTCTCTTATTCCCATTAAGATTGTTATTAACTAAAGGATTAGGATTCATTTCTCCAAATAAATTCCGATAAAAGCCTGAGATTAACTGTAATATTTCGGATTTTTCGATGGCATTAAATTGTTTTAATTGATCGAAGATTTTTGAGATTTCTCTTTGTAATAATGAATCTCCATCAGTGCGATTGTCAAATCGATGTAAAGGTTTGTCATTTTGATAATCAAGATTGTTGACTGCAGCTGAAATATCACGATTCTGCTCGAATAACAGCCTTATTAAAGAAGCTTCTAACTCCTTCCGGTGTTTCCAGATTTGCCAAAATCGCCTATCTTCATTGTTTGGTGTGTATAAAGGATCCTTTGGTCTTCTATTATGACTTTGAGATTGCTTTGGTGTGATCTTTTCAGTAGTTTCAGGGGAGATGAGCTGTGGGTGAGGTAGATATGTAGGGACTTTTGCGTGTTGTGGGGATCGAAGAACTATCTGCTCAATACCTAAAGAAGAATAGTTCATGTCATTGCACTGATAAGAGATTATTCAGACCTGGAAAAGAACGAAAAGTTGTATTGAAGTCGGTTAAAGAAAAATATGGTATATCTGCAGTGTTTCCCTCAGTTGAGGCATAATGAGCTCGCTTTTCTCGAAACCAAGAAAACATTCTTGGGTACTGGTACCCTGTGATCCAACAAATGATCGAAGAAAAGCAACATAGTAGAAACAATTGAACATGCAACTTCGCCATCCCTCTAATAACTCGCTCTAAGCAATTGCTTAAAGATTGACCCGTAAATTTGCGTTGCACTTGTACTGTGGCCGTGATTAAATTAAATAGAGCGAAGTGAATGACTCTAAAAGACAAGAAGGAAAAAATCGATTTGACTAGTGTAAGATATCAAGAGCAAAGGGAGAGAAATGCAAAATCATGAAAAAAGAGAGTTAGCTATACGATGAAAAGAGATCACATATTTTATATATTAATTATATAGACTATTATAAACCTGTATTTGAGGCATTTCGTAGTAAATCTTTTCAACATATTCCTTCGCCGTGAGGTTGGTTGACCATATTGGATATTTGTATTCTAATAAATCAGGCATTACCCAATCTGTTGTCTTTTGTATTAATGCAGGTGTCGTGTAATATTTTTCTAATTTATCAATGCTTCCAGTGAAATGAACGGTACGATTTCCACGATATTCATATGAGAAAACACTTTGCTTTAGAGCACCATCATCAACAACAAATTTACTCTTTTTATTTGACTTCGTTATGACTGTAGTTGTGACAGTCGTTGTTGTGATAGTTGTGGTGGTATCCGTACTTTTTGTAGTTATCGTGGTAGTTGAAGTAGTTATTGGTTTGTCTGACGAGGTAGACGAAGAAGAGGACGATAAAGGTAGTACTATCTTCTTCTTTTCTTTCTTCTTTTGAAACATCGTATCACATGTTTTATTAAAAGTTGTATAAAAACATTCTTGATTTGCAATACCATGATATTCTGGTGTAGTAATATTCCATCCTTTCTCTGTAAAAACTTGTAAATCCAATGAATCAATTAAACTTTCATACCAATAATCCATTTGCTCTAATGGTAAATAATAATCATAGGACATACCATCATTTAATAAACAATTTTTAGACATTAATTTAAAATGATTATTAAAATCAATTATATCAGGATTTTCATGTTGTTTAATTAATTTATTCATAAAGATTTCATAACTTTCACCTGCACGATAATCTGGTGGACCGTAACTATATTCTTTATGTACAATAATTTTCTCTAAATAACCTGATAATAAACGTATATAGGGATTTCGTACAATCATAATACGTGGTACAGTTTGTTTTCTAAATGCTTGTTGTATCTCTGGTGTTCGACCTGTTTGCCAGGAATGAGCTGATTGATGTAAAATCTCCGTTAATGTTAAATCATCTCGTCTTTTTAACATACCATATCGTAAAAGATATTTAAATAAGGAACTTCCAGCTTTTGGATGTATACAAAATATTGCTTGTTGATGAGTGTTTCGATTGGTGAAGAGGAAAGGAACACCGTCATGCATGGCAGTACCAATCCAAAGATTGAATGGTGGCATCTTATAGGATCGTTCGTGAAGATGATGCCATGGCTGGAGCTCATCTGCATTCCTAAATGGTGGGAGATCGTCTTGACAGTTGATATGGCAAAAGGTCAGAAGAAATATTAATAAAAAGAAAAATCTCAAAAAAATCATCACAAAAAAATATAAGAGCGAAGAATGAATGAGTAAAACAAATTAACGATTTCAAATGTAAAACGAAAGTTAAAATAAAAAAAGGAGAAGATCAGATTTAATTATAGTTGTTGTTCTTCAATCAACTCAACGACACTCCCTCGATATAGCGCCAAAAATAGAGAAAACTTTTAGAGAAACGTATTATAAAGAAATAAAAAGAACAATCATCATATCACCATCAACAAAGAAATATAATTACTCTTGCATTTTAACAAAATGAAGAAAGGAATTTTATCACTTTGTTGTAAGAATATCATTTCCAATGGCAAAGGATCAAAATCACTAGTTGCAAGAAGTTTTCCGATGATTCAACAAGCGAGCTTCAGCTCTAATGAGGTACGATGGATTGTACTTACTACTTATTACTTATTATTGAATTGAATCCAGAACATCGCTAATATGCAAAAGAGAATTGAGAATCTAGAAAAGAAAATCCTCGAAAAGGAGGCAGCCAGCAAGGTAGAGAATCGCTCAAGCTCCCCAGCTCCTCAAACCCATCAACGATATGCTGGAAGAAAGCGATTCTACAAACAAGTTGGTGTCGATCAAGCGCCAACGGGAGAATTTCGTGTATTACTAGATGGAAGAGTATTAAAAACTCCTTCGCGTAATCCATTATATCTTCCTAATCGTGAAATTGCTATGATGATAGCAGCTGAATGGGATGCTCAAACTGATGCACGAAAAGGAATCGAACCTGTATCAATGCCAATCATGACTTTAATGTCAACTGCTATCGATCAAATTCAATTTAATGATAATGATAGTTCAGAGAAGACTCAAAGAGAGATTGTGATTGATAATTGTATGAAATATCTTCCCACTGACTCTTTACTCTTCTTTACCAATGATATGGATCGGATTCTCTTGAAAAAACAAAGAAAATTTCTAACGCCAATTATTAAATCATTAAATCGTCATTTATCTCTCCAAGTTTCTTCGACGACAGATATTACTAATAAAGTTCAACATACTCCTGAAACTATTGATAAAGTTAGAGGCATTCTCTCTCGCATGGTAAATACTTTCGCGCTTCCTTCGATCTTGTTGGCCTTTATTCTGTATTCTTAATAACAGGATCATTTCACCTTAGCTTGTGTGCAAGCTTTAACTATGGAGTGTAAATCTGTTCTATTGGCTTTGGCATACTTCGCGAAGTAAGTAAACTTTCTCATTTTACAACTGTTTTTGACTCAATGCTTTTTTCTGTAGCTTGATTACAACGGAACAGTTGATTGTTTCGTCAAGGATCGAAGAGGAGTTTCAAGTGGAGATTTGGGGTGTGGTAGAGGGAGGTCATGACATGGATCGATTGAATCACTCTGTGGCTTCACACTCTGCAGCCGTAGTACTAAATATCTTGTATATTGATAATGAAGCACAAAGAAAAGAAATTCTAGGAGTTAATAGCATATCTACTGCGAGTGAAAGCGAGGAACGGTCATGAAAGGTATCATCTGACTTAATTAATTAATCAAACAACACTCATGAAATGCAACTTACAAAGAAATCGCCTTCATTTGCTTATAGTTTGCGAGCTTTTCGGAGCAGAAATCTGTTTTTCTTTCGACGCGTTGAAATGATTACTTCTTTTGCCCCCGATTTTAAGCTACCACGTAGTGCAAGGTGAAGAATATCACCGCGAAACATCTCTCTCCTCATTTACTCGTAATGTATTTCTTACAAATCTCTTCACAGCAAGCAGCATCTTGAAACTCGATTGAGATTCAGAGCATCCTAACTTGGATTGGTTATCCGCGACGCTGAGAATACTTCAATGTCTTTTAGGCGATGTGTGAAGTGTAATGATGTAACACTAGGGAGGTAGCGATGTGAACATTTAACGAGGCTGTCCCTTCTCCGTAATGTGGAATGTAAACCAGATGATCAGAGATCTGGCGTTGATATTTATTCAGTCCTGTGCCTTCGTTACCGGGCATTATCGCGATATTTTCAGGTAATTGGAACTCGAGTAAATTCACAGACTCCTGACAGATTTCAATACCTACAATTGATACATGCTCTTTTGTCATCATTTCTTTGAGTAAATTCAAACTCTCGAGCCAAGTTAAACCATGCCTGAATTCTTCGGGTAATGAATTATAGAGATTTATCCCACCAACCATGATCGGACAAAAGTCATATGCTCTAGCTGCATTCACTAGATTCATAACATTATGCTTCTTCGATACATTTGCAATAATCAAGTATCTCTTGGAAGATTTTTGAACCTCTTCCATCATCTCTTCACAATTCTCAAATTCTCACCAACCAGAGATCTCTCGTTATAGCAGAATACTATCGATTGAGCAGTACCGGTAGATAATAAGGTCTTCATTCTGAAATAGTCAGAAGTTTTGAAAAACGTTTCAGAAGTTATTAATTGTGTGTCACATGATTTTGAGAAGTAATGAAGAACGCAACGATTGAGAAGTCTTCTTACTCTCGTAGTATCACTCAATTAATGAGGGATGCGACAAACCCGGATCCTGTTGTTCTCCTTCGTTCTATACAGAACGAAAACATTGTGGCAACTTTATTTCAAAAGGATGAGAAAGGGCGAACAGCACTTGATTGGGCGAGATTAACAAGAAATTATCAAGCAATAACAGTTCTATTAAATTTAATGTCAACTCAAATCAATAACGCACGAGTTAATTCGATCAGTACATTTGATAAGTTAGAAAATCTCCTTCGTCAGACGAATGAAGCCCAAGGAATTCAATTACAAGAAGCAATAAAACTTCGAAATGTGAATTTAGCGTTAAAGATTCTTTTAGAAAATAAATTAGTGCGAGAGGAAGTTGAAGCGTTAGGCGAGGTCTTCTTTGCTGATTGGGTTGGGAAGGTGGGATACTCTCCTCTCATCCTCGCTGCGGGCATGAATATGAAGGATGTCGTTCGAGAATTAGTCAACCTTCGAGCTCCCTTAGACCATGCTAATCGATATGGTCACTCTGCTTTGACTATAGCGGCGAATGCAGGAAATGCGGATGTTGTGTATTTTCTTCTTCACAATGGAGCAAATGTTTATCATAAAACCTTAGAACATCGAACTGCGCTACATTATGCATGCCAATATGCGAAAGCAAAGGTCGTGAAAGTAATCTTTGATCATGTACTAGAGAGATTCGCAGTATTCCGAAATGATTCTCATTCTTTAACAGAATTTGACTACACTCGTTGGACCACGTATGCGAATATGGTCGATTCCTTGCTTATTGCGAGAGATAATGATGGAAAGACTGCCTTAGAGCTTTTGCCAACGAAATTGGATGATATGTATCGAATTGAGAGGAGACTGAAGTTATCTGGTGGAACAGGATTAAAACCATTAGATCAACGAAGAAAAGATGCTCGAAGCTTAGATATGAATACCTCATATGTCGACATGGATATTGATAGCGACTTTAATGACGAAGAAGATGATAAAGTGGATCAAATGTCAGTCAGTACACCCATTCGTCATGATGAAAATCATGTTCAACAAGACGAAATGTCGGAAATGTCATCCATCCAATCTTCCTCCAAATTCAGCTTTCCTGAATGGTCTCATAACACGGATGACCAACAAGTTATAGAGTTACATAATATAGAAGATGTATTTTCTTTAAAAACATCAATGCCACTCGAGAATGAGGTTGCCTATATCAAACAACAATTTGAAAAAGTGAAAGACCGTGTTATTCAGTGGTTAGTCAATGCCGACAAGGAACAGGCACTCGTTCAACTTATCCCATGTCCTTTGAGTTGTGGAACCTCCTGTAAAGTTGAAGATCTGTCGAACCATGTTCGCGACGAATGTTTGTTGAGAATTTTGCAGTGCTCTTTGTGTCACCAGATCATACAATTTCGAAACGTTAAAGATCATGACTTAAATCATTGTGTAAAGAGAACAATTACTTGTGAGCAATGTTTCCACCAATTCCCTGCAGAGACATTAGAAAGGCATTTAAAACTATCTTGTAAACGAAGGATTGTTCGATGTCGACAGCTATGTGATTTAGCAATGCCTTACGATGAACGAGATATACATGAACAACTCCACTGTAAGAATCGAAAGATAAAATGCGATCAGTGCCATCAAGATATGCTTGCAGACGAGTACGCACATCATCTGTTGAATAATTGTCCAGAACGAATGATTCGCTGCTCAATCGGATGCGGAGAGAGCTTCAAAGCAAAAGACATTCAAGATCATGAAGAAAATATCTGTCAACGATACTGCCGTTGGGATGGATGTAGCAGAAAAATTGGACCACCTGCAATTTTATCCTATCATGAACAATATGAATGTCCCGAGAAGCCTGCGTTATGTTGTTACTCATGTGGAATACCTGATCTCAAGATAGCCTGGAAATTAGAGCATGAGGAGATTTGTTGTCCTTGTAGGCCCATCTTTTGCGAAAATGGGTGCAGTGAAGTTCTCTCTGCAAACTCTCTTGACCAACACGTGGATCTATTTAATGGAGATTGTACAGAGCGAGCGGTGATCTGTCCATTTGATTTAATAGGATGGAAGATACTTTTGGAAGACGAGAATCTATTGGAAGGATTAATACTTAAGTATGAAAGACGATTTACTCATCCTATCGACGACCGATTAAGTGTCGATGAAGTCTATATCAAGACTCCCAAAGGAAGTAAATGGTATAACGTTTGGAAGACAAAATTTACTTTACTCTCGAAGCAATCTTCTTCAACATCATTATCTTCCTTTGTCCCCAGCTCTTCTCAACCGTCCCAATCTTTTACTTCCATTTCGCAGTATTTATCATGCTCTTGGGTTATTAGATCAAATCTTCGAAGGCATTTAGAGCAAGAATGCCCGAATAGAGCTGTCTACGTCAAAGGAAATTTCCAAAGTGCTTCCGAATCAACACTAGCCATTACAAATGGATCCACAGAAATATACTCCTTCCCGGGTCAACGAACTGATCTCCAATCTGCTTTCGAGGTGAGTCAAAAGCATGCTTTAGCGGATGATTACTATCAATATTTGCAAAATCCTGATGATCGTGCGTGTGAGCATTGTGGTAAAATATTATTGAAAAGCGAGTATCAAGAGCATTTAGAAAACGAATGTGAGTTAGTCGATTTATTTTGTCCCATTGGCTGCGGCCAGCGAATAAAGCGACAAGAAATAGCCTTCCATACAGCCAATGTGTGTAAGAAGCGTTATGTGAATTGCTCTCTCTGCTCTCGAAATGATCTGTGGGCAGAGGAATTAGAGGATCACCAAGCGAATGACTGTAGCCACCGAGTATTAGTTTGCTCGCTACTGTGTAATATCCCGAATATTAAAGCATGTGAAATAGTCAAACATCAACGAGATGAATGTCCTCGTCGTCCAATTCAATGTGAGTGTGGCTTGTCATTTGAAAGCAAGGATCTTGATGAACATAAGCGATTGAACTGTGTGTATCGCCTGGTAGGATGTCCACAAGGATGTGGTCAGAGTATGAGTCTTTATTTAGTTGAAAACCACATTGAATACTTTTGCACAAATCGTAATCATATTTATGATCGAGTGGAAGAATGTCCGAATGGATGTGGCTTATCAATGATGAAAAAAGAGTTATTGCATCATGTGACATACGAATGTCGCAAGCGGCTTATAGAATGTTCTAACCATTGTGGAAACACCTTTCCCTACGATTCTTTGCCAAGTAAGAGCACTTTCATCAGTCGTTTCTTACTTTTATTCTTTTTCTTATTCGCAGGTCATTTGATCGTTTGTCCAAATCGAATGGTATGCTGTGAGCCGAATCTTACTATGTGTGCGAAGCCACTACATGAATGGTTATACAAAGAAGTGATATTATTGCAAGATGATAACACCTTTGATCAATCGCTTGTTGAAGAAAACGAAAATAATTCGCCGAATAGTGTAAGAAGTGAAAGTCAAGTTACCATGAGCCCCAATCGGCAATTTGTTGCGAATACTGTTGTCTCCTCACTTGCAATGGGTACTTTCCAGCCTAATGATGCCCCCAGTCTTCAGCTCCCTACAGCAAAAAATGATACTACTCTACCAAATGCGAAGACTGACACCCTTTTCACTGGGCAAAACTTGCAAATTCAAGTAACCTCCAATGGAGGGATAGGAAGTAGCACTAACTTCTTCCATAACCTGAAAGTGATTAAGGCCCATAATTCTTCTATTAACGTTGCTGGTAGTGCAGGTGTAACGGCCACGAACCGAAATACCTCTTCCTCGTCATATACAAGTGAGAAACAGACACACACAACAGCAGATAACTCAACCTCGTCAGTTTTTATTGAAGATCATGCAATGAAGTTTCGTGATGATTTGAGAATGTGCTTTTGTGATAAACATCACACTTCAGTTGTAATGGCTGCAATCCGATATAATCAAATTCCTTTTATGGAGTATATCTTAAAGCAACTGAAGCAGACATCGGATATCGATAGCGAGAATATATACGGCGATACAGCTCTAACTATTGCTTGTCGATTGGGCCGATTGGATCTAGCCGAATTGTTAGTGCAGCATGGTGCTGATGTAAATAAAGAAACGTCCAACGGAAGAACTGGTAAGAAAAATAATCGTGCGCTTTTATCGTTTTTACCATTTATGATGGTTTTTTCTCTGTAGCATTGATTGAAGCGGTTAAGAGTGAAGAGGAACATGTAGCTTTAATCGAATATCTAATTAAAGAAGGTTGTATTGTTGCGTACAAGACAAGAAGGCATCGAAGAAGTGCTCTAGATTGGGCAAGGCGTTATGGCATCTCAGAAGCAGCAGCCTTGATTGAGAAGCATTTTCAGACGACTGGCGAAAAGCTTGTCTTGACACATGAGAAGAAACGGTTATTAGGTAGACCTCGCACAGTTCGTATTTTAGAGCTCGCTGCGGTCGTTCAAAAGCAATCAAATCTTTTATTTCAACAAATTGCTTTGGGAAACAATGAAATCGTTATTAAAACTATTGAAAATGGTGATTTCTTCGATCCTAACATGGAAGAAAAGTGTTATAAACAAATGGAACAATTTGTTGAGCAGTCTGAAAAATGTGATCATGAATTAAATGAAATTCAATTAAAATTAGGTAAAAATCATGATAAAATTGATACTTTATCAGAAAAACAAGACTCATTAAAATTGCAGTTAAATGAATTAGAAAAAACTTTACAAAAATGTTATAAAAATGAGAAAAAATGGGATTCGAAAATAAATTATGAATTTATTATTTATGAAAAATCTATGGCAAACATTTTTAGTGAAGACTTAGAAGAAATTAGTCGCTTCCAATATCCATCCAAGATTTTAGTTTCATCTTTATTTATTGCTGGAATTCTATTCGATTTATTCCCACAGAATAGTTACATAGATGTTGGAAAATATCCACTTCTTTACCATTATAATAATCAAACTGATCCTCTTGAACCTTTTCATTTAACCAATGATCGAATATTTTCAGAAAAGAGTTCTTGGTGGAATCAGTTACTGCTGAAGATGTTTCTGATGAAATCACAAGATATTATTCGAAAGATGCAATCTTATACTCGTGCGAAGCTACATATTGAAAGGTCAAAGAAGCTTTTCCAGCAAGCCAAGATGTGGTTGCAATTGTTATTAGATTGTGCAAAACAAGAAGTTATTGGTGAAGATCTACCAGCATCATCTTCGTTGGTGCAGTTAAATAATGTAAATACTTTCATGGGGAGCAACGGTCTTCTCAGTGAACCTTTAACTTTAAGGATATCAACGACCGCATCATCCACCCGTCCAACCACAGCTTCTTACCCAGATGAAAACATCGCGGATCCGTTGAATTTAGACATCCCCTATGATGATTTTGTTAACCCACAGAAGAAAAAGAAACCCGAATTATTACGGCAATCTTCCAATCTGACTAATGAGTCTCCCATGAGTACTCGTCCAAGCTCCCCAATGAAGTCAGCTCCCAGTTCTCGTGCATCTTCACCCAACCGCTCTCATCATGGTTCTCCAACTCGACGTAAGCTTACAGCCGAAGAGAAATACATTAAAGAATTAGAGAAAGAATACGGTTTAGACTCTGATGAAGAAAAGGTCTTACAAGGTGAATGGGTTAAGGGGGAATGGGTTCCAGGCAAACCAAAGAAGAAGAAAGACGGGAAGTTATCCAAGTTAAAAACACAGTTGCTAAACACAATCACTACGAGTAATACCACTGGCTTGGAAGAGAAAAATACTGATGAAGATAATTTAGAAGAAACTAATCAACGGTTACTCTTCATTACCGAACATTTACTGCAAGAAAGTAAGCGAATGACCTTAGAAGAATTAAAGAAAACTTCTCGCTTTTCTACTCAAACTGGGAATAGCTTAGAACTCTTTGATGCTTCAGGCGTATTGAATGAAAACATGGCTTTAAATGATGAATCGATGGAGGACGGTGATATAATGGGATTAAATCAGTCATCTATTTATGAAGATGATGATAGTTTCACCTCTCCATCGCGTCGGTTAACTCGAGGGAAAAGTACTCGATCGATGGCGCTTTCTAGAACTTCTTCAACAAATTCTCTCTTGAGCAATGATTCATCCACTGCAAGAGGATCAGTTAGCTCTCCGATGACGTCCCCGAAGGGGTCGCCTAATAGGAGGAAGAAATCTCGTCGAAGATCTTCATTGTTAACTAGTGGTAGAGAAGACGAAAATGCTGGTTTAGAGAGCCCATCTCGAAAGAGAGGTAAAGATCGCCGCAATCGAAGAAAGTCAACAGCTTTTCAATCAGAGGAAGATCGATTATTAGCATCTAATCCTCTGAGTGTTTATTCTCCAGAGAATTTGGTCGGCTATTCATTTATTCAATCAATAATATATCTTCTGAAGGCGATTATGAAGTATTCTACCTATTATTCTCAAATTCTTCAACAAAAGGCTTTAATCTTTTCCTCCGTTAATAAAATGGAGACATTAAAATTGGATAATACTGAAACAACAGAAGAATATGAAAAACAGATTGCTATTCGACAAAAGCAAGAAAAAGAATACATCAAACTTTTAAAAAGATCAAAATTCTTACAAGAGAAGTTAACTACCTTCCGTGATCGTGTACGTATCGCTCGTTTAATGAATTTTGTATCAGTCAACGGTCATACGCTGATCTCATGGACTGCAGTTTATGGAAACTTTGAAGTTATGGAAGTAATGTTATCACGTGGCGGAACGGTTGGGTTTAATGCAAGTCTATTACATTTAACAGCAACTTATCTACAGTTAACGTACAAGATTTATCGAGTTGCTTGCAAGAAGTATGATAAAGATGGTACTTTACCAGGTTCTACACATCTTGCTGTTGATGGAGCTGTTGGATTATTGAAAAAAGCAGAAAATATAAAGATTATTCAAGAATTGACTGTCTTAAAAGAACTAAGAGCAAAATTATTAGCAAAGATTCATTATCAAAAATTTAAATTAAGATTTCCAATCCCTGAAGCGATTTATGCAGGGAAGTGGGAAATTATTCAAAGAATTTATGAAAGACGTTTATGGCATTGTCAATTTATGAATACATGGACATTTCCTTCCCCTCCGCCACCTTTCAAACGTGATGTTATCCATCAATATGATCATAGTAAATTAACACCATTAGACATACTCTCACATGCGATGAATAATCTAGCTTCAGGAGCTTATGTTGCAGAGAAAGGTTGGGTTCCCCCAAACCACCCAGAAGAACCTTATGGAGAATTATCATCTGTTCTACAAAAAATATTAGAAGAATTGAAAGAGAAAAGGAATGCTTATATTGCTAATCGAATTCGTATTCGTGCATTATCAAATGAAAGAAAGAATCAGAAATCAGGAGAGGAAGAAATGGCAAAAGCTATATATCGTCGTGATTATCGTCATTGTATCTATCTTGCTGAAAGAAGAGGAATTACGATTGATTTAGAGACACCAGATGGTTCCACTGCACTGATTGGTGCATCAGAGGAAGATGCTGATGCTCTCAATCATGAATACATGATAAATGATGATGGATCAAAGTGCCTAGCGGTAGAATACCTGTTGGATCGTCACTATTACCGTCCCGCTATTAATCTCGAGACAACTGCTGGATATACCGCTCTTATCAGAGCTTGTGTGATGGGAAGAATTCATGTGATAGTTGCTTTACTTGATCGTGGAGCTAATATTAATCATATTAATCGATTTGGTAAAGCAGCTATTCATTACGCAGCTTCTTTAGGACATTCAGAAGTCACTCGTATCTTAGTTGAACGATTTGCTGATTTATCATTAAAAGATAATCACGGACGAACTGCCTATGAGATAGCTGAACAAGAGAATTATGTTAATCTCATGACATTATTATCACAATTTAGATCTGGTAATTTAGGTCCTTTACAGCTCACTCGTGGTCGTGTAAATAATCAAATTACCTGTCCTAATGGATGCGGAAAGATTCTATATCTTGCAGAGAAGAAAGCTCATTTAGAAATATGTCAATATCGTATTGTTCCTTGTCCAAATAATTGTTCACGTCATGATTTACAATATCGTGAATTATCTGATCATATTAAAACTGATTGTGAAAATCGTTTAATTGCTTGTGAAAAATGTCGAACAGAATTTCCTCTTGGTTATCAATCAACTCATGACACAGACGATTGTATCTATCGAATCATTGAATGCCCATATAAATGTGGTAAGAAAGATTTACTCTTTTGTGATCTGAATCAACATCTATCTCTTCGATGTACGCATCGTAAGATACCTTGTACCTTACGATGTGGATTATCTATAAGAGAAGTTGATATGGATGACCATCAAAGTAGAGAATGTGATATGCGACGTATTACCTGCCCCAATAAATGTCATCATCAAATCATTGCAATGCAATTGAATATGCACTTAGCAGAGCAATGTCCATGTAGGTATGTTCTCTGCACACAATGTGGTGATGAAAGAATTATGGCGAAGGATCTTGACTATCATCGAAAGGAATTATGCTCAATGCGCTTAGTGCCATGTCCTGAGAGATGTGCTGAATTGATTCCTCATGCTACCATTGAAACTCATCTGCGTGAATCTTGCCAATTAAAGTATATTCCATGTCCAAATCTTTGTCCTTTAGTCATTCAAAGAAAGTTTTTACAACGTCATTTAGAGAAAGAATGTGAATTAAGATTAGTTCCATGTCCTAATGGTTGTTTAGATCATAACAAATCAAGTTTTCTAAATGATATGATTCAATGTTATCCAATGAATATATTAGAAATTCATGCAAAGAAAGAATGTCCTGATCGTTTCATCTGTTGTTCTCTTTGTCAACTATCCATTAAATCAAAATATTTATCATTACATCAAGAAAAAGACTGTCTGAAACGATTAGTGAAATGTAATAACGAAGGATGTAAGAAGGAAATCTCTTTTGAAGAGCTTTCTAATCATATGAATCATTCTTGTCGATTTCGTATGATTGAATGTCCTCAAGGATGTGGTTCGAAGCTCGCATTCTTACATTCTAAACATCACATGCAGAAAGAGTGTACGATGAGGTTTTTAACATGTACTTTACAATGTGGTGAGAGAATGCGCTATTATGAGTTAGCAGACCATCTTGCTTATGCTTGTGTCAGAAGATTTAAATTGGAGGAGGCAGAGAAGAAGAATGATCCTTATGCGCTCGTTAGTATGAAGAAATCGAATAAGAAAGCCCAAAAGAAGAAAGATGATTCGATGTTAGAAAAGTCTAAGTCTGGTCCTAATCTGTCAATGACAAACAGAGAAGAAGAGAAAGAAAAGGGAATCAATGAAGATGATGAAGATGAAGAGAAGATTCGATTATTACAAATTGAATTATCGAAAACTGGAAAGACTTTTGATTACATGAAGATTCTTGCAAAAGAAAATGAAGAAAAGTGAAGATAATCAAATAATCCTTCAGATAAACAAAGCGAAGGAAGATAATGAGGATTGTTTACACTTTCTCAATAGAATAGGAGTAATAATCATCATATAGAAGACATTATTATTGAACAAAATGATTAAGTGTAGTAGACTGAATTCTTTAATTATTTACATGATGATTAGCTTATCGTATGCTGAAATTGTGTGAAACAAAAATCAAAAGAGAAAACTGAATGAATCAAACGCAAGAAGAAGAAAAAAGAAAAGAAAGAAAACATATCAGCGAGCAGAATGGAACGCGGATGT
>VKHI01000131.1:0-18521 GCA_015145745.1 Poterioochromonas sp. DS
TCCTTTAAGCCGAAAGTTTTGCTGAATAGAGCGATGTCTAATATAATGGCCGCGAGATTCAAGTCAGAGAATGTCTCCTCTTCATTGCTGAGAGTATTAATAATCCAAACAATGTCTGATGAGGTAAATCGCTCACTTCTTTGCTGTAAAAGAAGCGTCAATGCGGCGCTTTTCGAAATTGTATTCTTTGGTAGAGCTTTCCACAGAGAAGGCAGACTGATGTCACTTTGGCCTAATCGTTCAGCCGCTGATATCTGTTTCGCAACGAGGTTCCTGATCGAGATATATCCTGCTGTATCTATCAACATACCTTCAGTTAAAGTCGATGAAATTAAAAAGAAAGTAATGATTCCATCGTGCTTGAGCTGGCTTCTGTTACTCAACCTTCTCTTGTACGATTCAAATAAAAAGAATGTATAAGTTTGCATGATTTGCTGAAAGAGGGATAATTCTTGGCATTCCAGCAACGTGGCATAACAAAACTCAATGATTGCGTCGTGCAAAATCTCTCCTGCATTCTCTCCTTCTGCGCAAAGATCAAATATGAACGATTTTGCGTCTTTGGATGGAGCAAGCGAAGAGATTGGCTCGATGGCTGACACAAAAGAAAAAAGCATTTCACGATACCACTGACCTTGCAAGTGAAGCAATGCTATTCTTCCTTCATCATTCATAGAATAAAATTTGACTTGGTTCTTTAGCCAATTTCGTACGAATTGAAGCTGTAATGACGAAGTGCTCAAGTCTTTAAATAACATCGCAGCGTAGTTGTCGATGTAAATGAGAAAACTTTCATCATCCACAAGCCAGCAATGCTTAAGGAAGAGATGAGCTGTCGTGTCAGAAGCTTGACTTTGTTGTAAAGTCGTATTAAATGCATTTATCATTTGAAACCACACATCCTCGTCTTCACAATTATTAAAAGAAGATAAAATCTTGTTGCTCATAACTTCCAACATCCGATAAAATGACTGAAACAGAGGAAAACCTATTTCTTCTCTTAATTTCAAAACCATCGACATTTTTAACGGTGTTTGCAGAGAAGCGATAGGAGGAGCTTCAACTTTCTGAAGGAAATCAAAGACCAATTGAGGTAAAACTAAACGGTTTTCCAATTGAAATTGGTTTGTGCTAATATCCTCCAGCAATGAAAAGACAAAAAACTGAAGAAATTTAGTGAACATCGACTGGATGTGGAGTTGCACAGAATCTAACAATGAAATATTTTGAGATACCCGCCAGTATCGCTCTACTGCACGTTGAACCTCAGCTTTAAATATACTTCCATCGCCACTTGGTTCGATAAAGAATAATTGTATAAATCGCTCAAATACAATCTCTTTGATTGTATAGCCATTATACTGGTAGTTTAATATCTGCAGTAAAAGCTGGTCTTCATTGCCATTTGATGTTATAGCGGAGAGAATGGTCTTTTCAATTGCATTCATCGCATCTGGAAGCCAATGAGGAAGAGCGGAGGATAAAAGAGCCTTTCCATCAATTTCACGAAGTGAAGAATAAGAAACCTGCAGAAAAGAGTATGACAAGTCACTGGTTGAACCATCAACAAATGAGCAGTGCCAGTCATCTGCGAAGGTTACATCATATAGATGCTTCGCTCTCAGATCTGCATTGGTAGTATGTAGTAAAAATGTGATTGCAACCTTTTCTTTCAATAAATCTTCCCAAAGCTCATCCACCTTACTTCGCGCAAAGTTTATCTGGGAGATCGGGACTTGAGAGAGATCGAAAATGATGGTGTGGTAATTAATCTCACAAGAATCCATTCGATCTAGAGATAAAGATTTTAAGAATTCCTCGAAATGGGTTTCCTTGTTGAATTTAGTGAATGAAATTACGGAAAAAACTTCGTCCTGAGTTTGCATTCGAATAATGTTTGGTGTGGTGCGAGTGATGACAATCCTTTTTCTTGCGTCTTCAGAAATTTCCTTAAGGTTTAAAAAGAACTTTCTCTCCACTAGTAACATGTTCAAAACTGAACCTGGAAATTCTGACCATTTGCTTAGAATGTTCTCCGGAATAGCAATTTGAAGAAGCATATCGATTGTGTAATGCAACAGACTCTGAGTAACGAGAACTTCCAATATTTTCTCTTCACGAGAACCTTTGAAAGTTGATGAATTTTCAAGCAGTTGCATGGTCAAGTTCTTCTGCTGAAGCCCGCGTAATTCGGTGGCTGTTATATTAGCATCCTTTTGAACAGCCTCTTGGAAAGAAATCTTGTGTAGGTTTTGCTGAACCAGTTGGATAATGTGATCCGCACTCTTCAATTCTATGAGAATTGACAAGAGAATCGATTCAATTGTTTGATTCTTTCCAAACCCATAGAAAGCGGAAGCTCCAACGATACGAACGAACGCTTGAGTATGCTGGAAGACGCAACCAATACTCCTTTTTAAGAAGGAAAAGGTTTTAAAGCAATTATTCATGTTCGTTTGCATAAAGTAAGCTAAAGCATCGCTCATGTGAATTCTGTACTTCTCAAATCGATTGAGAAACGGAGCAGGAGCGACTTGTAATTCATCCAATGTTAGATGAACAATGCATTGAAAGCCAGGAGATACTTGGCAACGTCTGGAGTGTGCCCCAATTGCGATATTCGTATGATACACGACATTCACTGCACTTCCTGTCCGATCTTCAAATCGTCTAAAGTGTTGATTGAACAAGTCGTATAAGCTTTCATTGATTGGTTCTGTCCTGGAAAGTATTGTTAGGTCCCCTTTCTCAGCTCCCCATCTGACTTGACTAATGATATGAATCTGCTGAGCTTGACCGTCTTCAACAAATTGACTCAACTTGAGGAGTTTTGGGCGTTGGTCGCCGAACGAGAGATTCTTCATCAAAATTCTTAAAATTGCATCATTAGAGGTTGTGTCAATAATCAAAATGTACCTTCCCACTGGAAAAGGGGATCGTTTCTGCTCCTCTAAAGATTTGGTAAGCAAAGATAAAGGATTCTGCAATTTTACAGATGTGAGCGAGGACGAAGACCATGTCAAATCAAAAGAAAAACAAAAGCTCTTGATTAGGCTTTGAACCATTCGTTTGTCTGCACCATTAAAGTTACGTTCGACTACTTCGATTATATGACGTGAAGTGATCATCCGATCCGCAGAAGTTAATCTGCCCAACAATTTAATGCTGTGCATGAAGTCTCGAAGGCCATAAAAGTCCACGAAATCATAAACACAAGAAATCGCAGAGTCTTTTGTATCCGTTTCTTCAGAGCAAGCTTCAAAGGATTCACACAAAGTATCTAAAAGTCGGGATAAACTAATTGTGCTGGATGAAGCAAGAGAAATTGGTCTCTTTCCATTATCCTTGTCACCAGAAAGTTGCAAGGCAGTACAGATTCTTTGCTGTATCTCTGGAGGTCCGAAGCAACCAGAAGCGATATTGAAAAGGTCCTCATGGTCTGGAGGAGCTCTAAGAAGCACGGCACAGCGATTGGTCTTTGCTGCGTCAAGGACATGATTACTAATCGCCACGAATCCCACCTCAGCATCCACTTTCATATGATCTTCAAGATAATAATGAAGCACCTTTAAACTTTCTCGAGCTTCTTCTGGTAATCCCGCTTCATCCATGAATACAAAACTTCGATGGGCAGTTCCCTCTTTGTCAGCTTTAGCTTGACGTTGTATCGCTCTCTCAAATACTTCTTGGATCTGATTACTCGTACTCTTTCGACTACATTGATAATGAAAATGCACCATCGAAGGAGCACTACGATAAACAGGAGATGAGGAATATTCCCCCCTCGCATTTTCTATGATCGTCGTAACCGCTAATGTC
Source organism: Poterioochromonas sp. DS (assembly GCA_015145745.1). NCBI lineage: Eukaryota > Synurophyceae > Ochromonadales > Ochromonadaceae > Poterioochromonas > Poterioochromonas sp. DS. Next base: position 3,820 of record VKHI01000131.1, read on the forward strand.
TTTGAAGAGCCAGGCGGGCCAATAATCATTAAAGGAATTCGAGCAAGAAGGCAAAAGAAGACCATAAACACGTTTTCGGTAAGACCTCGGCTCTTCGCCACTCCAGACTCTAATAAAGTTTGATCAATCAACTTCTTCATCACTGCATTAATAACACCCTCAACATCGCAATGTAATCCACAACGTTCCTTCAATGCGACTCTGAACTTCGTTCGAAAGTCTCGGTCTTTATTCCCTTGATCAACGCCCATGCGCAAATAATAGACAACGGCGATCGTCAATAACAGAAGTTGAAATATTTTATCCTCAGAGTATCGATTAGTGCTACCAGTGCACAAGAAGTAAATTTCATCTGAGCAAGTCATGAGATACTTGAATAACTTGAAAATTCGGAGAATATCCCGCAACGAAACAATAGAGCTCGCTCTTGACTCAAATTCATGAGAAGAGAGGTCGCTATACCTTTCTTTCAGCATTTGTTCTACGTGATCACGTGCAAGAGATCGAGTGATTTGTTGTGCTTCATCAACTACTTCCGTGTATTGTTTTATCTGAGCACTTGAAAATCGTAATCCTTGAATAGACATCAACTGCATCTTCTGGCGAATGAATTCTCGTTCTTGGCTTGGCTTTAACGAGCCATAATCCCACTTCAATTGCTCTAATGATCCAGGTAAAGGATGGACTTGATAATGACCCGAGACCCACTGAAGCCCGTGTTCTTCCTTTCTATTATCGTAAACCTGCAATTTCTTTCTTACAGGATTACATGCCGCCGCGATCACGACGTTACTCGGTAAAGGTTGCCCGCAGAATGTGTGGTCAATAATAATTTCTTTTAGGACGCCCATGTAAGTTAAAGTATTTATTTCGTCAAAGAAAATGCAAAGATTCGCTCTTAAATGAGCTGGAGAGTCAAGAAATTCGCCAAGAGTAAGGGTGTTTTCTGCTCTTCTGGAAACAGTCGTTATAATTGCTGAAATCTCATCAATGGTGAGAGAGGCATGCACATTGACCGCAAAGAATGCCCAATACGTTTTGTCCTCTGATCGAGCGCGACGAGTAAGTTCTTTCAACAACCACAGCAGGACTGCTCCAGCTCTTGAGGGTAGTCTCGCAGCATCCTTAATTTCTTCAATGGTAAATGCATCGAGAGGATCTAAGGAGGGATCATTGCGGAAGGCGTCGAATAGTACCTGCGACAGGTACCGCAATTCACACTCTGCAATGGTTTCAGCTAAATTATCAATATTTTTCCAAGCTTCATTTATCTTCTCTGTCGAAGTCAGATTCCATTTTTCCGCAAGATATTGCAACAAAGACAAGGTAGTGCTATCTTCCTTACTATCCTCCAAATTATCAATGTAATCAATAATGGCTGACACAAACTCTGTGGGTCGGCGAGCACCATTCTTTAAAGTGAATAACATTCTTGTGAGAGCGGTCTTACTGACTCCAGTCTCTCCTTCAATAATGCAAGGAACTCGACATTCAATGCGTTCATTGATTGTAAGCATCTTAATCACAAAGTCCAATGTCAGGACGAACTGACATTCATTGATGATAGGGAGAGATCCGAGTTCAAAATCAAAGTAACTTCCAGAGGCACTTCTCTCAGCCTTCACATCGCTCAAAGGAATAGAAAGACCATATGCAAGGTAGGAATCCAACACTCTCCGATCTGGTCTATTAAGGTCTTGCAATGAAGGAACATTCATTTTTAATGCTTGCAAAAGTCTCATACGAGCCTGCCAATGAGGATCCCTGCTGCCTGGATTTGAACAGAGAATGCTCCATGAATAATCATCTACGATCTTACCGTTTTTATCTGCGACTTGCTTTCTCCGATAGATCATTTGTTCATGGAGTGTGTCATTCCAGTCTATTTGAAAATCGGAAGATAGCGCGCGGTCAACCTCTTGCAGCATGATTGACATTGTCGTGCTTCCGAATTTTGGTAAATCTTGATTCTTATTGAAGCGTTCGGAGGAAGCTAAAATACCGCAACGACGGTGCATATATCTTATCCAAAAGATTTCATGTTGACGAGACCATGAATTACGAACATTTGCAATTTTCATGTATTTTGATAGCAATGAACGACACTCTTCAAGTTGTATGTTCTCTCCTTCTTTCTCTATTCGCTGACTGACTGTTAACAGCTCTCCCACGTCCTTCCACGCTTTTTCTATTTCCGCGACGCCGTTATCCGCTGAGATAATGAAATCACGCTTCGGATCTCGAATACAGCACTGTCTGATCGGTGCTTCATAACTACTCGACAGACCTATTGTTATAAATAAAGTTTGAACTTTTTCACCAATGCCTCGCAGTGTCCCAGCAAGTGTGTTTGCGGTGTCCCCAGTTTCTCCATCTGTTAAAGCGATGAGCACCTTCCGTCGAGAAGAGGTCTCTCGAAGAAGGGAGGAAAGACCCTGATCGATTGCTGCCCACATTTGAGTTCCACCACCTGCGGCTGCAGCTTGAACTGCTCTGATAACCTGACTTTTATCTGATGTTAAATCGATATGTTGGGTTACTACTGATTGAAATAAGATTAAGCCGACTCGGTCGCCAGAGTTGATTCTCTTCGCGAGAATGTCATTTATTAAGCACTTTTGACAAGTATCGAGGGGCATTCCACCCATACTGCCTGAAATGTCCAGTACAATCATTACATCCTTTTCACCACCCTCATGGGAATACAACTTATCAATTGATCCATTATCGAAAGCCTTTAGATACTTACAAACATGAATTGCTTCTGAAGATAGCTCCAAAGCAAATGATGATGCATCTTGAAATTGAAAAGTAGTTGAGACAACCGGGACTTCGCGTGAAATAAAGGAAAATAAATCTTCTAGGCCAATTGGTCCTTCAACATGAGCGGCGAGATCCGGAAACTCCAACCCAATCAGACAATTAGCCGTTAACGGAATATTAAAGATAATTTCCGAATTCAAAAAAGAAAATCCGCGGATGACCAACAGGTGAAAGAACAAAACGTTGATACTTTCTACCAATCTCTTCCATTGCTTGATTTCTCCGTCATTATCACGGAATTTCCCGATGTTTATTTGAAAAGCTAAAAGCACTTTCTCCCCTGATACAAAGGCATTATAGATTGATTGGAGGATTCTCTTCCAATCAAACTGCTCAGTGATTGAGATGAGGTGAGCGACAAAACCTTGAGCACGGGACTGATGCATCCATTTCCTCAAATGAAAAGTCTTCCCCGAACCTGCAGGTCCATGAAAACAAAGGTTGTTCTGATTGGATTTAGTCCAGTCTTTTATCTTTGAGAGATAATCGAAGTCACCAAGGTGATCCTCTGCATTAATGACAGGCATCCAACTCGCTGATTGCAAAACACTATTCCCATTCTCAATACAGTGAAGGTTTTTCAGCTCATGATGTTCGAGCATAAACTTTAGAACCATTTGTTGCTGACTGAGGCTTAACAAATCAAATCGAACTAATGTAAAATTCATCTGAGGGAAAGATAAAGCTCGATTCAAAAACTCTTTCAGATCATTGGAGGTGACATTGAAATAACACCATAAAAGTTGCACTGCCATAGGAGAAGCAGAAGATCGAGCAAATATTTTAGTAAGGCATTTCATAAGCGAATTTCCATTTGACCTACAAATGAATCGAGTGCAGTTTTGATAGTCGTTAATAGCTGCCGCGGAGGGTAATAGTTCCTTTCGAAGATTCGCGGAGAATGTCAAGCAGTTAATTATAGCCGAGAAAGTCGCCACCCAGTCATGAGAGCTTTGTAGTGGCTGTGCAGCTTGTAGACATTTATCAATCGTTTCGTTTACAAATCTTGATGATTCATCGAATAAATGTGCCAGTGAATACATTAAATGATGCTGACTTGTCATCTGAGCAATCGTTTTGGCTTGCTCTTTAGTAAACAGAGTCATTAATGGGTTTTCCTTCATTACATGATTTAACTTCTCCTCCCACATCCTAAGCTCGGTTTCAAGGTTTTCGAGTTCTTTTAACTTTAAATCAGTTTCAGTGAACTTGCTCCTGCTCCTGGTTTTAGGATCACCGCATCGTAAAGAATAAAGCTTGCTATTATACTTTGGATGGCCGAGTAAAAACAATTCATGTAGAAGAAGGATCTTCTTTCTGAAGGTATCCAGTCGACCGACAAAGGCGGGAACATCGTACGTCAGAGCATTTTTCTCACGTTGAACAAACTCTAATCTCTGCTGAAAGTCTTGTAGTTCATCTTTTGATAGGATTACAATCTGATTTCGCTTCACATCATAATACTCTAAAGTCAACTCCACGGTCTCTGCATCAAAATGATAAATACAGAACAGCTGTATACTCTTTAGCTGGCTCAGGACTATATCAAGACTGCTTAGTCCATACTGCATTAAATCTCCGATATAGTCCATATGCTCATTGGCAAGAAGTAATTGGGAAAACCGTTGCGTGTCTGAAGTAGAATCCAATTGATTGCGAATTTTCGTGGATTCTAATAAACTTTGAATCAGTTGCTTGAAAGGAGTCTGTAAATGATGAATTAAAATAGCAACCCAATGCCCCACAGTACAGAAATTATTCACAATCTTTGCATCTTCTCCACCTAACTCTGTTAAAAAGTCCTCCAACTTATCGTTGAGACTATTGCTATAGCCCAAGCCTTCAGGGGAGATAAAGTCAGGACGCTGCAAAAAGAATTCCCAGACTTTAGTGCATTGAGCTGCGTTATTGATCAAATTCAATATTCCCAACACTTGATGATGATTTACATCATCGGCGAAGCAGTTAAGTAAAGCAGAAAGCATTTCTTGACACTTTTCTGCATCCCATTTTTCCATTACTTTACTATTTTCCATGTTTTGAAGCAATTGAAGAAGATTCATATAATCTCCATCTTTGTTCGGATCTGCGCAGAGAAATTTCAGAAATTCTAATCGAGGCAGTGCAACTCCTGATTCATTTCGTTCTCCAAGGAAGAATGGTATCAATGCTTCTCGCAGAACAACCAAGTCGAGAATTTTTGTGATTTTTTCTCGAATCATATTGACTCGCTGTGAAGAAGTAGAATCCTTATATAAGTAGGAACAAATGATGTTAAACTCTCTTTCAGGCTTTCTATCCGCTAATTGCAATTCTTTAGAGATCTCAAGGAGTTGTTCCATATTCATTTTCTTCCCTCTTTGATAACTGTCATGGATAGAGCACAATTTCATCAAATCATCTCGCACAGCTCGAATCACGTCTCGGCTGTTCAGAACCTCATCATCCTTCTCAGCAGCATGCTTCTTCATGAAGTATCCAAATAAAATAGAGTTGCTGGCTTGAGAACTCTCTAAGGAAGAAAAATGTAGAAAGAAATCAATATCTTCCTTATGGTACTTTCCTAGAAAATTAACCATTTCAGTTTCTCTGATTGACCAAGTCTGAAGGGAAAGGTGATCTTTCTCTTCGATGGGTAAATCGATTTGACTTCTTTCTTCAATATCACGCACCGTCCCTAGGAAAAAGCGTTTTAAGTGAGCTAGGAATGGCTTTTGAGATTCGATAAATTTATTAATGCTTCGAATCTTCACATCTGTTAGGCGAATCGCTTCTAACAACTTTCCTCCTGATTGCAAAGCCTTTCCCAACGCTTCAACTCTTCGATCATTAGAAAGGATTGACTCAAGAATCTTCCAATCTACCAGTTTTAAACGTTGAGGATCACAGAGCTCCTGGTATTTCTCTTTGATCTCCATCAATGACTGTGCTGTTTCAGCAGAGATGTAAGAACTCCAAGAGTTCTGTAGAAGTCGAAGCATTGAGATCACGATCGAATCTTCAGCATTGCTTAAAGAGGAAATAAATCCCAACAAAGTAGAGTAGTCCTCAAAGATATCAATAACTTTGAATTGACGAAGGCAGAACTGAAAGACTTTTCCCATGAACTCTTTATCGGAAGAGTAAGGCAGTAAGTCATGAGATGCAAAGATATCACAGGTACAGTCATTCTGATTGATAGGTTTAAAGACATGATGAATAAATTTCCCAATAATAGAATCAGCGATGACTTTAGCTTGACCAAGCCAGCGCCCCTTTGCAACACTTTGAGAGAATTTTAAAAACTGCTGTCCTGATATCTTAAAAGCTTTCAAGGATAACTTTCCAAACACAGCATCTTTTATCGAATCCCAATGCTTTTGCACCATATCGGTCGAAGCGAGTCCAAGAAAGGTTTGATAAACGTCTAAAATCGGTTGATTATCTGTGTAAAGTGTAACTAAATCAATCACAATATCAGATGAGGCATCAGTGGATTGAATCAAAGCTTCTGTTATGGCAAGAATTTCCTGTAACGGTAAATCCTGACCTCGGGAAGCCTTAGACAGGTAGTGCTTCCACTCTGTTTGTGAAGGACATTGAATGATTGAGTAGCCCTCCTTCATCCATTTTCTCATATCTACTGAATTCATCTTAAAGATCAACGAAGGAATTTTATCAGCAATATTCTCCATCGCGGAATCTTTAAATTGCTTTGGAAGTGCTGTCAAATGAGTTAAGAGCCACATTAATTGATCAAAATCAGGAGAGACGAGATAACGATCAACCATTCTCTTGATTAAGCTTTTGAACGGCGACTCTAATTCACCTTCAACATTGCCGATGGATAAGATCAACTTTAAGTCATCAAACGAAGGAGATGGCAACTGTGCGAAGGTTTTAAGAAGGTCATTAACCTCCTTTTCAGTAATGCATTGAAATTTTATACTTTTCGCCTGATTAAAGACTCGACCGAAGGCACTGAGATTTTCTTTCGCGCAAGCAATCGAAACAATGTTCTGCCATTCAAAGTCTCTCTGTGACTCAGAAAACGCACAAGATTCAACCATAAAACACCATAAAGGAACCATCCATTCGCAATCTTTCGAGATATTTGGAAATCGAATTGATTCTCGGTTATGTAAACACTCTATCAATAATTGATTGACAATATCTTTTAAGACACGTTCTTGTGCAATGTGGACAGCGTCACTAAGCCATGATAAATTTCGTGTAAAGTGAACTATTAAAAGTCTTAAGGCAGTCAACTGGTCTCGATTGTTTGTAGCACATCGGACAAGAATATTCAGAAGAGCAATGCCTAGAGGAAAGTTATTATGATTAATCCTGCCCTTGATATAATCAAACGACCGGCGTAAATCGTGCTCCACATTCTCTGTCATTAAAAATACTTGAAGGTCGTCTAACATTTCAATTGAGAGGTTGCCATTTTTGCGATGGATCATTTCCTCGATAAGAGTTGAAAGAAGAGTCGTTTTCAACGAAACCCCATTACGATAAGATTCTCGGAAATCAGTAATCTCAAAACGAATAAACGGGGCATTTCGTCGATAATCAGCAAGCAATATTTTCACAGATTGGTTAGGAACGAAGAAAGTAGGCACAGTTAGTTTTTTCCAATCAAAGGATACTCGCTCCTTTGAGATCACAGATATGAATTTCTCAACAGGTTTAGGTTGTTCGCCAAACCAATGAGCAACTTTCTCAAGTAAAGAATCCTCCGGCTTAGGCAACTGTAACAGGATTAATGTAGCACCATTCTCTTGGCACCAGAGAGCAACTTTCAAAGTATTTTCAAGTGAAAATTTTCCAACATCCTCAACGAGTGCAACCAATCCAGTACCAAAACCATGCACAACAGCATCAAATTTGAGCGGTTTTTCATTTTGGAGGACCTTCACAATCCTCTCAGCGCTTGCCTCCACACTGTAGAAATTATACGGCAAAGTTGGAACCACTTGGATAACAAGTGGCGGAATGTCTCGACTTGTAGCGGCACCCACAGTTTGAAACTTTGCAGATAATAAATGAAAGGTGTGAGCTTCCATGATTATTGTAGACTCTTATTTTCTTCAACACTCACAAGTGTTCTATAGAAGATGAAGATATTTCGTCGTAAGTAAGAGTGTCTTTGAAGTGTTGGGTTGTTTGTAATAACTTATTCGAGGTATTATTGTTTGTTCTCTCACTCCTCACTATCATTTAATTATTATAATAAACACCCTCCTCACTTCTCACTACTTTTATTTTACCTTACCCAATCACAGGCAACGTAAATTATTGGTTTTGCATAATGTGGTGGTTTTTATGCATCCAATAATAGAGTAATGAAGGAAAGCACAGTGAAAGCTTCGTTAGTCTCATCATTCTCTTCCAAGAAATTTTATCAAAACAGCTTTGAATAGAATGTTTGTGTTGGTATATATTCACACGATTAAGAAGATTAGCAATCGAAAGAATGGAAAGTTAACCATAAGCGACGCAAATCGCATGAATGATCATGATGTTCACGATCGAGGTCAGAATCGACCTAATCTTACAGAAAACCTTCCATAAGATTACAAATATGACTACTTCGATAAAAACTAGGACCAAACGACTCCACTAGAACGAATAATAGCAGATAATACGAGAGAGAGCGAGTGAGATGGTTATATATCATACAACAAAACCAACAAAAAACAACAATCATAATGCCACCATCACTCTGATAAACAAAAACAAATTCGAAGAAGAGAAGCAATAAAAGAGGGGAAGGGGTTGGAATAAATACAAGAGGAAGGATAGAGGGAGAGGAAGAGGGAAAGATCTTTTATCTCTTCATCTCCGCCACCCTCACTGACTCTGTGTTGATGTATTTGCCATGAGGTGTTTTATTTGCGATTGGTGGGATTTCCAAGCCCTAAGAGTGAAGACAGGGAGGTGTTAGCATAGTGTGTGTATTGATAGTGCATTGACTATACCTGGAAATATTTGGGCATGTCAGTGAGAATGACACATGGGGTCTCTGTTAGATCGAGCCAAGATTGCTTATCCCAGCCATTAAATCCTTTCTTCTCGAAGAAGGCGTCTGTGAGATGATCCTGACTCACCTATAGTATGCGTCAGAGCAAGTGAGATATAACTTAAACGCGATTCTCTTACCACTCGAAGGATGTTGATGGGCTCGTTATTCTCAGCTGTGATCTGCTCGACAACACCTAGAACTGCAACCTGCTCGCCCTTCTCAAAGGATGACTCACGATACCGGTAGACGACGCCGCTGTCATTGGAGAGCTCTACCTTCCCTCGCTTGAGGAACTCCTCTGTCTGAGGCGGCAGCTGTGTATTCTGCACTGTCACTTTGGCTTTCTTCTGCTGATTTAACATATTGGCAGTCTTAATGGACGTGTCTTCTGTCGCGAGCACTTTCACGTGGTTCTTGCTGCCTGGGACATAGACAGAGACAGTGGGGAAGGCAGGGTCCAGCAAGACGAAGTCCGCTGACTTCTTCTCAAAATACAGCGGAATCCAAACCTTCATTCGGTCATTCGGGTCTGGGATTCCTATCAGTCCATTTTCATCGGTTTTGTCTTCCAGCTTCTCGACGACAGCCTCGTAGTAGACACACTCCTTCCCACTGATAGGCCCCTGTAAAGTCTTCTCTACAGGGAGAATTCGACCACAAAGGAATTGTGGGAATTCACTCTGCTCGACATTGTTTAAACGATTCAATGCTCCAAAATTAGACATCACGATATTCACTTTCTCTGCAGTAGAAAGACAACAAAAGCAAAGCGGCATGATTATTAGGTAGTAGGAGAAGAGTCTCTTTGTCGTTGCTTGTTGCTTTAGTGTTTGTTTAGGGTTGTTTTATTGGTTGTGTTTGTTTGTTTGTTGTTCTCTGTGTGTGTAACGGTCGCTTTGTTTGAAATTGCGCACAAATTTAGACATCTACGAACTAAGGAACTCTTGATTCAACAGGACTAGGAAAACGATTTGTTTCGTTCGATCGTCTTCTCCAACGGTATTTTTAATCCGTTGGCCCATTAGCTGTATTTAGTCCATGGGAATAATAGTTTAGACTGTGGGATTAATTGTATTTCTTCCCTTTAACAGCTATATTTAGCGATGGAATGCTCTTTCGCTATTCTTCTGGTTAGATAACCTTATTCTCTCATTACTGGAGGTTTCCTTGCTATTCTCATCAATTGAAGACCTCAACAGACCTATTGCTTCAAATAAAACTCGGTTTCAATGGCGAGTGTGGACTTTTTCGGCACTTTTCCTGCCTTGCATCCAGGATGGCTGATGCTCATTTACATTGTAGCTCCATGGATTCCAATTGTACTTGGAGTTAAGTGGGTTGCTAAAGAGACACATTGGCGTGGAGGCAGGGTTTACTCCTTCTGCTGTAATCTCGTGCTGTTTCTGTATCGTTACGCGCCTATGATGGTCGTGGCACTGCTCTTCCTGTCCAGTATAATGCTCATCAACCAAGCCTCCTACGCATATCGCAATCTCTCCCTTAATCGAAATCCAGGCTACTTCCTCAGCGTAGACCAATCTTCTTTTAATATCCTCAGTGCTATTAATTCAGTGACGGTGGCGAATTCCTATAATCAGATAACCCTGCTGAGCCAGGGCATCGGAGGCAGACGGTTGCAGGCATCTATGCCTGTCGACACCACTCTAACTCTCACATACCACACAGGCGACTTCTCTAACGTGGTGACATCAGACTTGATGCAGCAGATCTGCGAGACAGAGGTTGCGATCCTCCGAGACAACACCACCTGTATTAACAAGAACAGATACGACAGCGTGATACCCCAACTCTACAAGACTCAGTCTTGTGTCCCTCTGAAGGTGCCGCTGTCGAGTCAGTTCCCCCTGCTTGGTCTGACGCGTAACAGTCGCTTCGTGCAGGACAGCGTTGACGTCGGCAATCCCGCCTCCTCTGTGCTCATCACATACTTCGACATCGGCACTTGCTCTGAGACGTATGATCCCAAAGAGTTCTCTGATTACCTGCAGAAGTACGTCAGTGGCTCTGAAGTCCACGTCACCTTCACCTCGGAGCCTCTCAATAGACAAGACGTCGACGACGTCATCGATGACGCGGGCTACTATCTCATGGTCAGTGCGATTGTATGCACGATCATTCTCATCCTCTTCCAGCGAGGCCTCGTCATGGCTCTCGTCACGATGTTCTGCTTCTTCTTCTCATTAATTAACGCTGCAGCCTTCACAGCGCTGCTGTCGTACTCATACTTCTCCATCCTCAACGCCGGCTCGTTCCTCATACTCATGATTTATGGCTCTTCTATTACATTGCTCTGGTCATCTGCCTGGAGACGTCAGGTGAAACCAGCGTCTCATCCGACTGTCGCAAACATCCTGAATGCATACGTCACTGTGGGACAGACATTGCTGTACATCACATTGCTCGGACTCATCTGCTGCTTCGTGCTATTAGTCTCACCTGTCGTCATCGTGTCGCAGTTCGGCGTTTTCACAGGTTTCTGCATCGCCTGCTTCTACGTCATCTTCCACTATGTCTTCGTGCCGACGTGGATCTTCACCAGCTGGTTCATAGTGCCTAAGAAGCATCACCGTCGCTTCCGACGGTTTCGCTCGCTGCTCTGTCCATGCTATGATGCGGTGGGGAATTTCTTCAAGGATAAGAAAGGCTGGACCACGGCAGCGATCATCGCAGAGTTCGTTGAAGATGACGCAGACGATGACGTCTTCGACGAGGATGACGCCACTGTAGTCGATGGAGTCGTGCACGCCGATGAAGTGCAGATTGTGGATCCATCAACTCAAGCCATCGATCCATCGCAGGTAGAGGGCGTGCTGGGAGGAGACGAGGAGGCGGTAGATGATCAAGAGGCGATGGAAGAGGGCGAGGAGATCTATGACGATGAAGACTACGACGACAATAACGAGGACGACTACGAGGAAGGAGAAGGCGAGGGGGAGAGCGAGAGAGTGTCTCAGATGGGCTCTATCAATCGATCGATGTCTCGATCGCGATCTCGTGGTCGTCTGAGATCAGCGCGCAGTAGTAACCTGGCTCCCGCTGCTACGTCTTCCTCCAACGCCCAGTTAGTGGCGGCGCCATTGAATGAGTCGTCGAATGAGGTGGAGTTAGCCGAGGTAGAGTTAGACACGAACTTCTGTCGTGGCAAGAGACCACTGAAGTTCTTCGGATTGCTGACGATTGTGTTAGTTCTGATCGCTATCCTCATCGTTTACATCATCTCAGTTCAGAAGTTCCGCTTGAACCTCGGCCTCCCTCGCATCATCCATGACACGTCATCGAACCTCGCCTATCAATTCGAAATCATCGAGAACTACAAGTACGACCTGCTCACGTCGCATATGTCAGAGGTAGTGCAGCCCACCACTCCTTCCCCAACCCGCAATCCGACCCGCGCCCCTCTCTCCCTCCGCCCAACTGCGAGACCGAGCGTCAGTCCCACCCTCCAACCCACCACTGGCACCCCGGCACCTACCAAGGCGCCGACCGCCGCCGCTTACATCGACTACACAGTGACGGGGTGTTGGGGAGTGAGCTACTCGAAAGATGACTCAGATGCTGACGTCATTGGAGAATATGACTCTACCTCCTTCCAGAAGTACGCTAACAACGGTCTAGTGAATGACATGCTGTCGGTGTGTCAGTACGTGTCAACGAATCGCGATAAACTAGACGTCCATCCCACATGGACCTCCAGTGACTGCATCTACTCTCAGTACCAGACCGCATTACAGTCACTGCCGTCAACGTCGCGCACTGTGAACAATGGTCTTCTGGCGTGGACAAAGACTGATTACACGTCAGGTGCATTGCTGGGAGTTGTGAGTAACTCCACGTCCATGCTGCCTGTCTGGCTCTGTGCGAACTTCACTCTGCGCAGTTATATCAAGTCAGCGCCCAGTGACCCGCAATACGTCATCGACATGGAGAGCACGTGGAAAGACGTGTTCTCGACGTATTCCATCTACGCCAAGTCTCTCGGAGTGCCTGTACACGTCAGTTCGCCTCTCTTCACGTATCCTGTGCTCTCACACCGCCAGCAAGTCCCTCTCTACGTCACTATTGCAGCTGTCGTGGCGGGCTTTAGTGGCCTTCTCTGGCTGTTCACTCTGTCAGACTACGGTCTGACGATCTTCGGTGCTCTCACGATCTTCACGATCATCATCATCGTGCTGTGCATACATCTCTTCGTCATGAGCGCTCAGCTCGATCTCTTCGACTTCCTTGTCGTCACTTGTCTCGTCCTGCTGATAGCAGACCTGCCAGTGCAGCTGATCGAGGAATACATCCACGCCAGAGCCCTGCTAGACAAGCAACAGGCGATACAGGCAGACAAGGCTCTGTCGCCCGCCCTCGCTGTCTCAAATAAGAACTTCCGCTCCTCCATCCTCTTCCCCACGATATTAGTCATCTTCGTCTCCATCGCACCCCTCTACGCAGAGTTCCAGATCCTCAGACGCATCGCCTCTTACGTCATCATCATCGCGATCGTGTCTCTCGTATTCACTGTGTGTATCGAACCTTACATGCTCGCCTTTGGATGTCGCACGAAACACTTCGAGGCGCTGTGTTATGTGGAGGAGGAGGACGAGGGAGTGAACGGAGGGAGTGTTGGCGTCGCTCGCAGCAATTCAGTGCTCATGGGATCGCGTGACGAGGTGTCACCGCAGAGTAACGAGAACTCGCCGCAGCAGACGACAGAGGTGGAGGACGATCGCCGTTCAAGATCCACAGCGGCGTCTAGAACCTCTCGAGCTTCTAGAGGACAATACTCCGCTGTCTCCAGCACTCTATCTCCCTCTCGCAGTGGTCGCATGACCAGACAACAGTCCACTGGCAGTGCCTCGTCATCGGTGAACTCTCGCGGTTACAACAGTTTGGACAGCAGGCAGAGCGCTGGCGTCATATCCAGAGCAGGCTCTGTCTCTAGCGGCATCCAGCTACAACCTCTGAACTCCATGTATCACCGCCCTCCACCTGGCGCTGGGGCTTCCTCTTATTATCCGCCAGGCGTCGCAATTCCCGCCGCTGACGGCGATTATGGATATCCTCGTGGTGCGATGCCAATGACGAATCCGCCTCCTCCTGTCCCTATGGGAGGAAGTATGTACTACCCGCAGCACCCTAACGCTGTTCCTCGCTATGGCAATGCCCCACCCCCAAACATGCCCATGACTGACCCTCGCTTACTCATGTACCAACAACAACAACAGTCCATGTATATGCGTCAGACGCCTTCCCCACATCCTCACCATCCTCTCCATCCTCAATATCGCGCAATGTCCCAGAACTTCACCTATCACCCAGGACACCCCGCCAACGCCGCCTCGATGTATGGCGGCATGAATCCCCCTTATCCTCCTTACCCGGGTCCCGCGCCTAACAACAATAACGGCAGTCAATATCCCATGTATCCATCGCCCAACCCTAATGCAAGACCTTACTCCGCCGGCTCTCATGGACATTCTAACATCAGCGTGACGGACGATCGAAGCGCTGGGCGCAGAGGAGGGGACTCCATGTACATCAATCCAGCGAGTGTAGAGGTTCCCACAGCAACTGCTATCGCGACTACCGATGACCACCACGCCTTCGAGATGTAAAAGGCTATGAGTAATGATTGGTGAGTGTGATGTGTGTCGTATTTTTCTGAGAAAGTGTTATTTTGATTGATGTGATGTGACCACTGCTATAGTAATCATTGTATATATCTAATAGAGTGAGTGATATTCGATGAAATCGAGGTTGTAGGAGGGAGAAGGATTGAGGTGGTGTTATTATTCATCCTCCTGCCTCTTCACCCTCATCTCATCATTTTGTACTTGATTCTCTTTCATTAAGAAGTTGAGAACAT